>JADRCC010577491.1:0-14579 GCA_019843855.1 Hylomyscus alleni
TCTCCCATAATTAAGAGGGTGTTATTATCCTGTCTCAAATTTGTGTGGAGTTTTACTAGCCTTTAAAATGCAACCATTTTCTTAACTGTGACCAGCCAGTGTGGCCTTGTCTCTCCAGAACTCTGCTGAATGTCATGTCTCCCTCTCCTCTGACCTGTCCTAGTCTACACTCTCTTCTGTCTCAAGAGAGCTGCAGGTTCCTCACAAACAGATAGCCAGACAGCTCTTTCCCTAGTACATTTCTTCCCTGAACATCTTAACATTACCAGGTCCTTCCCCTGCCCGATAGCCACCCTGTGTATGTGCTGTGTGTCCTTCTGTGTTGATAGCCACCTTGTGTATGTGCTGTGTGTCCTTCTGTGTTGGGCTAGGATGGATGGAGGCAGTCAGAGACATCACAGTCTTCTAATATTTTTAACAGTGTGACTCTAAGTAAGCTACATTTGTTTTAAGAAAGTCTGCCAGGTTTAGTTTTAATTGTGATGTGTTTTCTTGTGGTTCATAGCAGCGAAACAGAATAGACATTAAAAGACACTGTGTTTGAGTGTGGTTGGCTTAGACACTGGCACTGCCCCTCCTGGGGTGAGGTCACAACTTTTCAGGATCGTGTTTTACCTTAAGAAATGAAAGCTTGTGTCCTCTTTTAAAAAGAAACAAATTTAGTGAGATCACTTTGCATTTTCTTCTTATTAATATTTCATTTTCACTAAAATGTAATTTTTAAGTTTCCTAGTCCTAACCTCAATTTTTATCACCACAGTGATTTTATGTTTGTTTTTGAGTACAAAAGTGCAAGTATATACAAGGTGCCTTTACTCCAGCAAACATGTCTTGATTTCCACTCTGTTGTATTATCCTGTGAGGATGGGTGGGCAGCACAGCTGCTAATCACTAAAAAGCTCCGTGCTCGGCGACCGTCAGGCCTTCTCAGCAGTTCCTGCCAGTTCCATCATAGTAAGGCATCTGGAGAATGTTCTGCCAAGTAGGATAAAAAGCCTGAGCTTGAGCTGTGGGAAGCTGACAGTTTCTTCACTGACAAAATATTTTAGAATACTTTGTAGAGCAGTTCTTTCAGTCTTTCCCCACAGTAGATATAAATTTAACGTTTGGAGGGAAATTTGTCACTTTGCAAGCCCCTGTATATACTTGCGTAGAATGTGGACTGCTTAAGAAGGGCTGGTGGGGGCGGGGGTGGGGCAGAGGCGGTGTTTTCTTTGTCTCTTGCCCTGCAAGAAACATCCACTCCGCTTTATATAAAAATTGTCATGGTTTCTGCTGCATGTGATCAAGATGTTGAACCATGACGTGAACATTGTCAGTGTTTGCCCTGCATCATGGTTGTGTGAACACTGTGCCTTCTCCTTCACTGGAAAGTCACCCTGCAGCATGCAGTTGACGGTCGTCCATGCATGTTCCTGTTCTACACACAGTAACACAGTGAGGGGCTTGGTTGGCTCCGGGACGGGGAACAGGTATTGTTCCTGCGCTAGTCAGGTTCCGTCTGCTCTGGCGATGGTACACTGTAGGGAAGTGAGCTATCTGATTGCTAACCCAGACACTTTTCTGTTTTCTCTACTTGACTGCTTGACAAGTTTAACAAAGTGTGTGACACTTCCTCCTGCTTGGGTAAGACATAGGTATACAGCTCACTCATTTAACCCCTGCCATTGCATGTGTGTCTTCTGCTTCTTTTAGTGAATTTTTTTTTAATTGGCATAATGGTCTGCTCTTGCCACCTATAATTGAGGGAGGTTTGCAGTGTTTTCTTATTTGTCAGAATACTGACTGTTATCTCCATATTGGAACGATGCTCTATGAAAAGTTGCATCTCTAATGAATGTACTTTCTCAGAATGAGAAAGACTCTTTGCCTTGGCTCGATTTTGCTGCTTTGAGGCCTAGTGGCTTTGCTGTGCACTGTGTCGGAGCTGCTGGCTGTCTGTGTCCCTGGCCACATGGCTGCATGTAGCCCGACTGCCCTTGTACAATGTTCCAGCTTGACTAACTCTCCTGTCTTGCTTGGTGTACCGCGTCTAACGTTGCTTCTATCCCATTTCACTCACGTTACAGGAACCAGGAGGGGTTGGGACCCATAGGTCATGATCGAAAGTCTCAGACATTGCCTGTTTCCCGTAACAGAACAGGGATGATGCATGCCAGATTGCAGCAGCTGGGCAGCCTGGATAACTCTGTCACTTTTAACCACAGTAAGTCCCATGCCAAACCATCGTAACAGCCAAGCCATCTCAGAAGGGAGAGCCCCTGCCACACTGTACCACATCACCAACTTGATTTTTCTTCCAGAGCAAAGCAAATAGGAAGAAGAGTTCCCTCCTTGGAGGAGAGTCCTGAGCAGTGGGGGGTAACAGAATGTGGAGCCTCAGTCAACTACAGCACCCATCTCAAATGCCCAAACCTCAGGCAAAATTCAGCAGATTCAATGGCCAGACATTATCCCGTATTTTAATTTTCATGCCTGCATATTTTTGTTGATTTTGTTTTACCCTTTCTACCTCCTGGCACATCCGGGTTAGATCCATTTGCCTCCCTCGCTCGGTGCATGTAATTGGTCGAGCGTCCACATTCTGACATTCCGCCTGCAAGTGAATGTTAAGCCCGTGAATCAATTTGTGAGGGTGTGAAAAAGCATCCAGTAACAAAGTGACTTTTTCTGTGTTTTCAGTGTGAGAAAGATATCAAGTGTGCTTGGGATTTCTGTAGACAATGGTAAGATTTAATCAGGTTGGGGCCGCTTCACTCGCAAACAAGACCTTTCCATTCATCTTGCCTAACTGCGGGGCTTTCCTAACTTCACCATAGAGATCTGCTCGTACGAGGGTCCTTCTTTTTAATTCACTTCTCTCAGTCACCCAGACACCCTCATGTGCTCCCGCTAGATGTTTCAGTGTTTGAATCTCTCTGAGGGTTTTTCTTAAAGCAGAAAGCCTAAAGGCACCAGCCATGCGGTGCGTGAACAATTAATACGGTCATCCTCAGAGTCCAACTTCCATTCCTCTTGCTTTCTCAAGGCTGTCCTTCTCTCTCCAAGCATGGTGTAGCTAGTTCTCAGAAAATCACGGGTTCTCATCCCCAGCACTGTCTTTAATACGTGGTTATTAGTTCTTCCCACCATCTCTAACCACAAGGAGTCCACCCACAGTGGTTGTCATGCCTTTTTCTTCACGCAGGCTCAGTGTAAAGACAATATTCCCACCCCCCCGTGTATTTGAAAGGTGACACAGAGTGAAGGGTAGAAGCACAGCAATGTGTCAGGTGTGGCAGCACACTCCTTAACACTAGCACTCAGGAGGCAGAGGCAGAGGCAGAGGGATGGATCTCTGTGAGCTAGCTCAGGACCAGCCTACTGTATATATTGAATTCAAGGCCAGCCAAAGTTACACAGTGAGACCCTGTCTCAAAAAAGCACATAAAATAAAGCAACAAACCAATCCAGCAGCTTCCCTCACTTCACCAACAAAGTTAAGCATAGCAGGGATGTCTTACCTAGACTTCACTTAAGCCAGGGTCATGTCAGCAGCTGCCTTCGGCTGAGAACCTCTCACACTTAGCGGAAGCCTGCACATCTGCGGTACACTTGGGGCTGCAATAGTTGTGTTTTCAACCCTTTGTCTCTTAGCTTGGTGAACAAGGGGTTAAGACAGAGGACGCCCAGTGTCTTGTGACCGTTACTCTCATTTGCAGTAGAACACAGTTCCCTGTGACACACAGGCTGCACGCTGGATTTCACCCTTCCCAGACTATAACAGAGGAGTTTAGTACTTGTTGAGGTAAATGCAGACACTGTGGAGGATTTTACACAGGCAGATGGGGGCCCTCTCTCAGAGGTAGTCACTGTCAGCCCCCTGCTGCAGATGAATACCGCAGCAGGAGCCTGGGTTACAGGAAGGAGGCAGCCAGCTGCTGCTAGAACACAGCTGGACTGCTCTCTCCTCTCCCTTCCTGCAGCCCACAGAGAAGTTGGTGCCCCGCTTCCTTCCTTCCTTCCCCCACTTTGGCATCCTTTTCTCCCATCAATCTCAGTAGCATCCTGTCCTCCTCGTGGTCAGGAAGTCCTGTTCTCTGACTCCTTTGCCCTTTGCCTGTGTCTCTCCGGTCCCTCCTCCTGTGAGGTCCCTCCTCCTGTGAGGTCCCTCCTCCTGTGAGGTCGTTCTCCCATATCTTCCAGAACTCAGTCTTTCTCCCAACCTCTCGTTCTGATGAGGTGGCTTTTATCCTTTCCCGCCACCCCATTTCAGCACATGGAGCCTGGCCAAAAACATGCTAAGAGAATGAATGTCTTACTGTATCATGTGTACAATGTATATGATGCATTGTATGCATACATACCTGTTCATCTCTACATAGATATTTAGTGGCAGCTTGGGGCCATGCATACCCCTTTACAGAAAAACAAAACAGAAACTTACATAGCAGTAAGCACAGCACCTTCAGTCAATCCAGCCAACATGATGTAGAGCCCACAAGTGAGCAGCCTGCCAGGGATAAGCAGGGACAGAGGTGAACTTACTCCACTTCTCTCAATGGTCATTTCTTCTCTTTTTATCAGATCCCAGTTTGGCCAGCAGGGAGCAGCAGAGGCCTGTGACAACCCATCCTCTGTAGGCCCTGGCTGCTTTGCCTTTCCTAAATCCCTGGAAAATCCACTGTGTATGCTGCCTGTGGAACACTAGCATTTCTGAAAACGGTGCATCTTAATAGGTCATCTGAGATGGTGGTCTGTCCATAATGAATGTTTATTGCAACTGAACTGGCTCAGATGTAAAATGCAAGGGGCAGTTCCTGCTTGAAGCCAGTTGTCTTGATGTTCTTAAAAAGGATATGAGCCGGGCAGTGGTGGCACACTCCTTTAATCCCAGCATTTGGGAGGCAGAGGCAGGTGGATTTCTGCGTTTGAGGCCAGCCTGGTCTACAGAGTGAGTTCCAGGACAGCCAGGGCTACACAGAGAAAAAAACAAAAAAATAAAAAGGACATGAACGTGAGTTACATGTTCTTCACGGTGTGAGGCTGCATACTTAGTGCCATTTCAGAATCAGCCAGCACTTACTCTTCGCTATTCCTCAAAGGAGGAAAGCCAATTGCTACTCACAGTGAGCTTGTACCTCGTGGATGATGGCCACAGATAACTCTGAACATGGTTGTTTCCTTATGTGAATTGGGGAGAGCTAGCAAACTGTATGTCATTTTGCCATCGAATATAATTCTTTACCCTATACCCCTTGCTTTCCTGTAAGGAAACCTTTTTAGCAGTTAAATGGGAACAACTGATTATTGATCACTTCTATTTTTTTTACATAAAGTATATTGACCCCCTCATAAAGCCACATACTGTTAATTAACATATCTGAGATGGTACATTGCCATGTGAGGAATCCTTTCATCAGGAAAGATTCCTTGTCATTCTGTGTTTGTTTATATCTCCAAACTTATTGGTTTTTCTGGACTTTTACTATAACCCAGAAGGGGGAAAAATCAATGTAAAAATATAGATTTGGGTTCCATAGAGGAAAGTCAGCCTTGGAAATGGAAGCAGCCTGTGAGACTGTGCATCTGACAGGTCTTCCGCCTCACATGTCCTGACCATCAGAAAGGCATGTGTGACTGTGGGGCCGGCTCCTCCTTTGTCCAAATCTCCCTGGTGCAGGGTCTCTGGGGAAGAGGCTGCAGATGGAGTTGCAGGGAGTCGGGCAGGATGGACATGTAAACTCTAGTCAGTCTGATAACATTTCACAGATGATCACAGAGGGCTTCTTGGTTTGAGATTTTAAAACAAATGTTGGTTCTGGGACAATGACTCTGTTAACAAAGCGCTTGCTGTGCAAACATGAGGACCCAGATTGAGATTCCCAGTGTCCACGTAAAAACTGGTGTGTATCTGTAACCCCAGCCCTCGAGGCATGGAGTCAGTGAATCCTGGGGGCTCTCTGGCCAGCCAGGCCAGCCAAAACAGCAAGTCCCAGGTTCAGGAAGAGGCCCTGTCTGAAGATATAAGTTAAAGGAGCATGGGTAACTTACTCAGCCACTAAAGACGCTTGCTGCTAAACCTGACCACTTGAATTTGGTCCCCAGGGCCCACCTGATGGTTTCCAGGACCCTCCAAACGTGCACACACGTTTGCTTATATTCAGATAATGAAATGGAGTCTTAAACTTTCTTATAAAGTGAGGCCATAGAAGAAGCCACTTGGCGAGTTTACCTCTGCTTCCACGCATGCTTGCACCACACACAAACACTGTTATTAAATTAAAACAAGTCTTACTATAGGCATGACAGTGGCTTGAAAGTTTTACAGATTTGATCTGTGAATGCTGAAGACTCCCAAACTAAAGATATCATTCTTGGAGAAGTCCTGTTGCTCCTACAGGCTGAGCAAGGGTGGAGGGAATCCACAGTGCTGCAACACACTACTGTCCCCTAGTGGAAATAGTAGTATTTTGTGACTTTTAATGTTTTAGTTAATGTACAGCATTGGTTTCCTATGACATTTTCATGCCAGTATATCATTATACTGTGCTCATATATGTACCTGCTCCCAATACCCACCTCACCCCTCTCCCCTTACCAACCTCTTGCTGGTTCCAAGAGATTAGGTAGATGGTGTCATGACTAAGCATGGTGTGACAGCTTAGAGAAATCTTGTCATTACCACGATTCTGTACATGTATACATAATGCAGCCTGGCACAGTGATTCTGTTTTAGAACAACACATGTTAAGTTCTGATTCTGTCTCCAGGCTTTAGGCCAGGAGTAGGTCATTGCTACAGGGATTGCTCAGTAGAAGGCCATCTTATTTAGAATGACTACTTGCATGCCCTTAGCCTGTATGTTTTATAGAAACAAAGGGACAATTCTATAACAAGAAAACAAATAAAATCTCTATTAAGCTATGTTCCTATCAGACTCTTAGCTCAGACCACAGCAGCTCCTTAAAGGTCCCTCTGACCTGTGTGCATGTTTTTGGCTAGTCTGATCACAGGTGTTAATGTTTTTGTCTTTGGTCCCCTCTTTGCATGGTTTATATCTCTTTAACAGTATTTATCAATACTCCATTCTTTCACTCACTATCTTATCACACCCCACTCAGTGCACGAATGCCTTGGCTTGTGCGAAGGCAGTACAGATGTCCTTAATACACTCAAGTAGCCGTCTTTCTTTTCTCCGGAAAACTGCTTGTTTAAAAACAAAGAATTGGAATTTACATGACGTTGAACATATTCTCTATCCTCGTGAGGAGGGAGTTAGTCCTGACACAAGGGGAGCCGAGAACCACAGATATAAAAGTTCAGAATCACCTGTTGAAAAGCAGAATTGGATGAATACACTTGATAGAGCTTGCATGGCAGTCTTAAAGCATCTCTGTGGCTTTAAAAGCTCTTCTGTAGCATTTGTAGAACTATAACTCATATTTCCTTCAGTCAGAACAAGGTCATACCCTATTTACCTGTATCAGTCCTCTGGTGCAGTGACCCAAATAAGAATTTGGAGTGTAGGTTCTGGGTTGAGGGGGAAGTTCCCATTAATAATCTCAAGGAGGTTCTATAGGTATTCTGTACTTTATTTTTTGGATCACTGAACTAATGCCTTCCTCTTTGGAGTATTAAAATAAATGATCAATTAGTAAGTGTTGCTTTCTCAGTCTCTCCTTGGAGAAAGTCATTACATTGTGTCCTGTTGTGTTGCCATCTTTCTGTATAAGCAAGACACCATGGTGACATCTTTACATCCTCTGTGTGTTTCTGCTAATACATTCCATTTCATAACTTAATATCTCAAATTGTCAAACTGCATTTATGTCATTACTAAATTGATTTTGCAGCCACTGTTGAAGATTGCAGTTTACGTTTAAATTGTATATGATGAAGCTAAATTTATGTGACAAGTCTTTCTGGTTCTCTCTTCTGCGTAGGCATATCTTTCCAATATACTGGCTTTTATGCTTGTTGTTAAAGCAAGTAGAAGACTATTCGCAGTACAGTCAACTCTCGATTATCACTTGTAACTCTAGCTAAATTCAGACCTCGGTTCTAACGACTTAATGCATTATGTTGCTCACTCGGTACTGGGCACATTTTTATGAACCTCACCATATTAATTTATCCTCACTAAGCTCTTTGAAGTTTACCCCTCCCCTATAGATGGGGATGCCGAAGTGTAAAGAGGTTAGCTAACTCGCCCAAAGCCATACGCAGATAAAGAAGTACTTCTGGACTGCATAGCCAGCTATCAGCCCTATGTCAGGTGCCTGTCACCTGCTTTGTAGGGTGCTCGGAGCGTTGTCAGCACTCTGGCCATTGTGACCACTTAGCGTGTGGCTGATGGACTGTGTCTGTCCTGGTGGGCATGCCTTGGTGACTTCATTCAAGCCCTGTGGCCTATCTGTGCCCTTTCCCTATCTGCAGAAAGTGTTTAACAAGGTGCACACTTCACGGGGCTGCTGTGAAGCTGGAGTAGCTGTGAACAATGTGGAGCTCCCAGGCTCGGCTAGCACGGGGCAAGCACTGTAAATGGCTGCTGCTGTCACTAAGCCTCCAGAGCTAGAAAAGATGCACCATAAATTAAAACATTATTAATGCCACCTCCCTACAGAGGCAAAGGGAGAAGAAGGCTCTGAAAGGGGACCTTCTGTAAATAATCAAAAGTTGACTGTCACCGCTACATCCCCTGGCCCTGTTGCCTATAACCCTAGACAGTAACACTGTGCTGGTTCACACAGGCTACGGCCACTCGGAGGCAGATGTCGTTCACCAGTCACTTCTCGAAGCTAACATCGCTACTGAGGTCTGCCTCACAGCTCTGGACACCCTCTCTCTGTTCACACTGGCTTTTAAGGTTTGTATTAAACACACTCTGTTCAAGGTCAGATGTTCTTAATCTGACAAATCCACTCAGCTTATTAAGCTCAACCAATACACATGCATGGTGTATGTTTTTACTTCAGCTGATTTTGCTTCTAGAAAGACTGTTAATCTCAAGGTTCCCTTAATGAAGCATTTTCGTAGCGAGTGAAGTGATTCCCTTTATTCTATATAATAAAGCTCAGCTGGCCCACATGTGCTGCGTGCTTGGAGATGCCACAGGCTGTCCCTGGAGGCTGCTGTCCCGGCTGGGAGGAAGCATTTATCCTAAGCCCTCCGGATGACAACCGTGGGAACCTAACCAGGCATTTTTGCTTTGAATATCTGTAAACATGGCCAATGTCTTAAATTAATATTTAAAGACAGAGGCACAATTAAGTATAAATTCATCTTTTTCAAATTATTTATTTATTACTAAATTAAATGGAAAAGCATGTCATGAAAAAAGAAATGAAAGAGTTTTGGTCTTGTTTTTAAATTTAGCAAATAATAATTAAGTCATTGATGCATGTTCTTCAAACCTTTGGGTTTTGCTTTGGTTTTTTTGTTTTGTTTTGTTTTGCAACAAGACCAAAACCAGTTTTTTTAAAAAAGTATTGAGATAGTAATCAAAGTAATGGGTTTGTTTGTAATGGTTTTTTTGTGTGTATACCATTGTACCTACCGTGTTCTGTCTCTTAGGAGCCTAAGGCTTCCCAGCCTCTGCTATGGGTCCCTTCCATTTCTAGTCTAGAAAGAAAACATTGAGTTAGTGTTACTTTCTATGAATGTTGCAACCATATGTTTAGTTGCGAAGTCCTGTTCCCCTTGTTGTCTCTATGTTTTAGGAAACACATTTCTTAGGCAGGCAGTTCTTAGGCAGGCAGGACTTAGCTCAGTTGATACAATACTTGCCTAGGATGCAGTCATGATGCTCAAGGTGTGATAACTGCTACCTCAAACCAAGAGTGGTGCATGTAATCCTATCACATGGGAGACAGAGGTAGAAGATCACAAGTTCAAGGTCATCCTTGGCTACATAGAGATGGAGGCCAGCCTGGGCTACATGAGACTATCACAGAAAATTTTCTTTATCTTTACTAGTGACAGTAAAAATAATGAACCCCCCCCCCCCGTATCATGTCACTTTACTATAGTGTGTCCTCTCCCAAGGTGCCAATCCATCCACGTCCCCCACTAAGTGTATTTCTAGGAACCTAGTTGAAATGGGGGAAATACAGTGTGTGTAGAGCAGTGTGTGCTTATTACATAGAGGCCCTTTACTGAGCCTCACTCCTGGGAGCTTGTTAGAAGCTCTGGCCCAAGCCCTAATGTGAAAAATGAGGAGCTCTAGGTGCAAGGTCCCCACACTTTGAGAAGCTCACTCTGCTGGGACCTTCCCCAAGCCTGATAGCTTCAGTGTAAAAGTCTTTACCTAGGCCATGAAGGTTTGAATGAGAACGCGTTCAGCCATGTTCACTGTACCTGGGCTGAGCGAAATCCTCCAGTCCAGGCCAGCAGTGCAGCTTGTTTCTACACTCTCTGCCTGGACCCGGTGGTATGAAGAGGCAGGAGACTGGAGGGAGGACCTGTGCAGAGCAGATACAGACAGAAAGGTACTTACATAGCCAAGAGCATCATGGGTAGCTGTCCTACTCCTTGCAGCTAACAGCTGGCTCTATGCCTGAGATTTTTCCATGCTTGGATTTCTGACCTCAGTCTGTGACAGTAGGAATACAAGACCAGTTTTAGAGCTGCTGTCTCACGATAGTGACTGTTGGGGCATGGCTTACCTGTGCAGATCCTTGCATGTTTAAGCAATGCATGCTGTTCCTCCAAATGGCTGACTGAGTGCCCAGAAAATCTGGCTGGGGAAGGATCTCACTTTGGGAAGACAGGACTCATTGCCCCCACCCATCAATTCACTGACACCTGTAATGGTACCCATGTTAGAATTCACATACCACTGAATATCAACTCCTGAATCTGTTACTGACATTCAGTTAAAACTGAGTATCTGTGAACCATGCTTCAGACTTCTAGATTAACTGCCCCGGAGTGGTGAATGTTCCAGTGGTCTTTCTTGATCTAGGGGAGCATTCTGTACTTCCCACGGAGGACTTGTAGCAGAGTCTGTTTGTCTCAGTGCTTGGAAGATACAATAATTTAGCGTATACACCGTATGACATGTCTTCCAGATGTTAGCCTTATCTAACGTTGATGCCAATGTGTTTCAGAACCAGCTCCTAGCTGACCATGGACACAATCCTCTCATGAAGAAAGTCTTTGATGTCTACCTGTGTTTCCTTCAAAAACACCAGTCAGAAATGGCTTTAAAAAATGTCTTTACTGCCCTAAGGTCATTAATTTATAAGGTAGGTTACTTCAGGACAGAGGTCTTGTTGACGGTTATGTTTCTTGCCTTCTGCCCAGAGCGGAGGCCATCTTGGGAGCGCTAACCTTGCTGTTCTGTCTGCCACGTGCTTTGTTCTAGTTTCCCTCGACGTTTTACGAGGGGCGGGCAGACATGTGTGCCTCCCTGTGCTATGAGGTCCTCAAGTGCTGCAACTCCAAGCTCAGCTCCATCCGGACAGAGGCCTCGCAGCTTCTCTACTTCCTGATGAGGAACAACTTCGACTACACAGGGAAGAAGTCTTTTGTTCGCACACACTTACAGGTATGTGTGCTTTCGCTGCACCAGGGCACAGGTGTCACCAAGGGTCACCCTGACCAACACACACCCACTCATCTGTTCCACCAAAGGCCGTGCGTGGAGATCTGGAGGTCACGTGTGCTGCTAGTGTTTGTTTCATATCCTGTACTCTTACTGAGCCTGGCCTGGCATGTCTCATCACTAGCTCGATATCTAGCTATTGATTCAGGATTGAACTGATATTAAATCCTTAAAAAACAAAAACCCAAAATAGTTTTTCTGTCTTCTCTTTATGAGTATACCTCCTGTCTGTCCAGTTAAAACATCCAGAATTCTCTGCTCTGAGAACTAGCTAAGATAACAGCAAGTCCTGTGTGCTTTTGTGTAGCGTGTAATTGTTAAAAACAATCCACGCTGACACTTGGCTAGTCGCTGGCAACATGGTCTCCCTGCCCCCATGGCTACCCTGACCCCAAGAGGCAATCCACCCAATTTCCCGAGGTTCGCTGCTGCCAAATCGCTTGTATCTTCCCAAGCCGTCTGCCTCCTGCTAGCCCCTGCAGGACTGGCTGCTGCTGGCTCTAAACCCCAAGCCCCATTAAATGAAGACTCTAGAGGTTTGTAATTTATCAGTCAGATTGATAACAGTAAATTCTCAGTGTCAAAAATGCCCACACAAAGAACTCAACACTCAATTGATATAAATATAAGCTCCACACCTCGAGGGGGCAGATGCACCCTACATTACTCTGTTGTCCTTCTATGCTATCCATAGCTGCCCCTGACTCATTCAGGCTGCCTGGATCAGCTTCATCATCCTGTCCTATAGGTTCCATCTTGTCGTCTTCTCTCTGTCTCTCTGTTTCTCTCTGTCCCGTCTTTATTTTTATTTTTTTATTTTTTTGGGTTTTTTTCGAGACAGGGTTTCTATGTGTAGCCCTGGCTGTCCTGGAACTCACTCTGTAGACCAGGCTGGCCTCAAACTCAGAAATCCACCTGCCTCTGCCTCCCAAGTGCTAGGATTAAAGGCGTGCGCCACCACCGCCCGGCTTGTCCCCGTCTTTAAAACTCACTGCCTGCCTTCTTTTTCCACTGCCCAATCACAGGCTGTAGCCTTATCTTTTTCACCTTCGTAGAGACAGCAATCTACACTTTTGTAGATGTGTTTTCTGTGGACACGTGATGGGAGAACCTTTCCCGTCTGTATTTGTCCCTTTCTTATGTAGTGGTCATTGTCTGCAGACCTAATTGCCAGCACTAAGGACTACAACCAGGAACAGAACTGATCCTCCCTGGCCCTGCCCTGCATGAATGCAAGGCCAGTATTCCCATGGAGAGTCCTGAGGAAACCAGGAAGATCACCTGGTTAGGGAAGCTGGGGAGAAGGGCAGCTCTCTAGAGCCTGGAGAACTGAGATGGGTGTGACTTGAAGGGTATTAGGCGTGTTCTGAGCCATAGGTACACTGAGGGAATCACCCACCTGGGAAACTAGAAAACCCCTTCATGCTTAGAACACAGGTGAGAAGTTACAGAAGACAGGCTTATGTTCGGAAGACCCACCCACTCGGACTCCAGTTTTAAGAGCAGATCTTAAGGGGTGCACACTTCATCAACAGAGAACACTGTGCAATCTGGGTCACAGAGGATGGTATTCTGGATGAGGGATGGTGAGTGTCTTAGTCAGGGTTTCTATTCCTGCACAAACATCATGACCAAGAAGCAAGTTGGGGAGGAAAGGGTTTATTCAGCTTACTTTCACATGGCTGTTGATCACCAGAGGAAGTCAGGACTGGAACTTAAGCAGGTCAGGAAGCAGGAGCTGACGCAGAGGCCATAGAGAGATGTTTCTTACTGGCTTGCTTCCTCTGACTTGCTCAGCCTGCTCTCTTATAGAACCCAAGACTACCAGCCCAAGGATGGCACCACCCACAAGGGGCCCTACCACCTTGATCACTAATTGAGAAAATGCCCCACAGCTGGATCTCATGAGGCACTTCCCCAACTGAAGCTCCCTTCTCTGTGATAACTCCAGCCTGTGTCAAGTTGGCACACAAAACCAGCCAGTACAGTGAGGTTGGAAGGAAGAGGGGATTCAGTTGACAATGCTCACAGGCTGTACCCACATGTGGTGGAGGGAAAGTACAGAGGGCCTCCATGTTGGTGCCCAAGCACCCAAGTCAGGGCAATGCTATTCACAGGCTCCAAATGGCAGATTGCCCATTGCATAGTTGACATCTGCATGTTCTGTTTTAAAAAATGCCTTCTACTCTTTGAATATTTAATACATGTAAGCTCAAAACAAAACTGAGGGGAGGATAATATGGTTTCCCTCTTACCCAGAATGTAGTGGGTAAGCGGCAACCCAAGTGGTGTGGGTGTGTCTCCTTCTTGTCCTTCTGTGCTCTTTCTGATTCATTTGCCTTTTTAATTTCTGGGCAAATACCTTGGGGAAAATAGCTTTTGAAAGTGATTAAGAATATCACCCAAACTGTTCCCTGCAGTGGTGGGGTCCCCCCAGCCCACACATCTTTCCTTGCAGAGGCTTCATGCACATCCTAATTGAACCCAGAAGCTGAACCTGGCACTCATGTGAAGGTGAATTGATTGCTTGTGTGTCTGTCCCTAAGGTCATCATCTCTGTCAGCCAGCTGATTGCAGACGTGGTTGGCATCGGAGGGACCAGATTCCAGCAGTCCTTGTCTATCATCAACAACTGTGCCAACAGCGACCGGCTCATCAAGGTGAGTAACTTCTGTTTTCACCTCAAGTCTGCCAGGTCATAGGATGTGTGTGCATGCGAAGAAAGTGGGTGACATCGTGAGTCCTTCCTCCTCTCCTGTCTAGTGGATGACATTATGAGTCCTTCCCTATCCTCTGACTAGTAAATGATGTCATGAGTCCTTCCCTGTCCCCTGTCTAGTGGGTGATGTCATGAGTCCTTCCCTCTCCTCTGTCTAGTGGGTGATGTCATGAGTTCTTCCCTCTCCTCTGTCTAGTGGGTGACATCATGAGTCCTTCCCTCTCCTCTGTCTAGTGGGTGACATCATGAATCCTTCCCTGTCCCCTGTCTAGT
>JADRCC010577491.1:29872-40852 GCA_019843855.1 Hylomyscus alleni
GAAAATATAAACCTGCTTCTGAGACCCGCTTGGTTACTGACTATTTATGTCAGGGGCTATGAGAGAATATATACCTTGGTGGTAAAAAGATCTTTTTAAGCAGAATTAATACAAAGTAGAAAGAAGTAATTGAAATGTGAGAAGCTTAACTGGCTTGTGAATTAACATATAGAACCTACAGATTCCACAACATTCTGGGGAGCGGGGTCTATTCTTACTGATCTGCCCAACAGCAATGAGGGGGGAAACCTCAAACTCATTCTGTTTACAACAACGTGAATGTGACTATGAAATTTTACAAGTTTTATTTTTATGCCTTCTCATTTAGCTTTTTTTTTAGATTTATTTTATTTATTTTATGTGTATGAGTACACTGTAGCTGTACAGATGGCCATGAGCCATCATGTGTATGGCTGCTCTCCAGCCCCACTTGCTCCAGCCCCGTTTACTCTGGTGTAATTCACTGTAACTGTCTTCAGACACACCAGAAGAAGGTGTCAGATCTCATCACAGGCAGTTGTGAGCCACCATGTGGTTGCTGGGATCCGAACTCAGGACCTTCAGAAGAACAGTCAGTGCTCTTACCCACTAAGCCATCTCACCAACCCTCATTTAGCTTTTTTTAATAAGCAGCGGAACATGAAGAAATATTTGGCATGTTTGGTGTGCTGGACTATCCATTAGAAAAGACTAGAAATAAAAACAGGACAGACATCTTTATAACATAAATGCAACGGAGACAGGACGGCTCTGGAAAGTTCTCTGGGCTCTCTGCATCTGTTCCGGTGGTTACTGTGTACATCTGGCTTTAATGAGGGCTACAATAAAGCCCAAGATGACTGTCATACCTTTTTATAGGCACTGGTGGTGCAGAGTTCAGTCCCACAAATGACAATTTTATGGTATGTGTCATAAATACAGCACAGGAGTTAAGTGGGCTTGATTGCACAGTATCATAACAGGCTAATTAAAACGATATTTTCTTTGGCTCTATAAACCGTGGGCACTGGACCTGTGATGAACATTAGTCTGCATTTGGGAAATGTATGAAATTCTGGAAGAACTGGTAACTAATGAGAAAGGAGCAAGGCCCATGGGGTAAGACATGTGGCTCCATTGATCCAGTGCTTGTCTGGTATGTGTAAAGCCCTGTATTCAATCTTCACACCATATAAAACCAGATGAATCCAGCCTGGGATACATGAGCTGTCTCAAAACAATAACGATAAAAAAAAAATCAAAAAAGAACCTCCCCTCCCCACTCACCACCTATGGCAGGTAGGAGAACCAGTCCCTAGGTCATGAGAGCATGAGAGTTGGCCCTGCTCCCTGTTGGTTGCAGCATTTGGGAGATGGGCTCTGCACCTCAGCTGGGAAGCACAGTAGAGCTGAGGCAAAGGTGAGAGTAAGCTAGCCCCAGGGGCATGAGAGCCAGAGAGCTGGCCTTGCCCCTTGCCAGGTGCAGCATTGGGTAAGCTAGCTAGGCCAGTGTGGTGTGGGTGTGGGAGATCTGGCAGGCTGGCCAACTCAGCTACCACCTAGCCCCAGATCCGGGGCTCTGATTTGGCTCATCTATGAACTGCTGGGGCACTTGAAGAGGCCCAGCTTTGGATCTGATCTGCTGATCCAAAGCTGCAGGATTTCCATACCACAGGGCAACAACAGGATATTGAAGAGTCCCGGTGAGGATCCAGTAATTGATAGTGTAGGAGAAGCAGACCAGTGACTCATTGCAATGAATATTTGCAAGTAAAGATGTATGAACAGAAGGCTACACTGTGGGACACATTGTTTATTTTTGTTGAGGGGGAGGTTACATGGGCAGAGGGTATATGCAATGGGATGGGGAGATGAGTGGGGTTGGGGTGCATGATGTGAAATTCAGAAAGAATCAGTTCCAGTATGAGAGGACACATAGGATTACCTTACTGAGTCCAAGACTTTAACAGAGCTTTTGTTGGTTGGGGCAGAAGCAGGCTCTTCAGTCCCTTCCCATGGACCCCGTAGGCTCTAAGCTGCCTCTCCTGTGTCTGCCATTTCCAACTGAGCATTCCAAGTTGGAAACCTAAAACTGACTGTCATGGCACTGTGATGAGCCAGTGGCTGTGGCTAAGAAAAAGATAATCAGTATGATTAAGCCATAGTGTTGCCTCCAAACTCCAAGAGCTCCACAGAAAGCAGGGGACTGTGCAGACTCCTGTAGGAGGTAATCACCAGAGGAAGGAAGGAGGGAAGGGTGTTAGAAAAACAGGCCTAGGTCCCACCATGCACCATGCCTGGATAACTTCAGGCTGTTCAGTTGGAGTTGAAGTCATGCTTAGTAATGCTCCGTGTCTCAACATGGTCAGAGTTTGTTCATCAGAAAGGAAAGTGAATAACAAGAACTGAGAGCTCGTGGGAGTCGACCAGTGTCAACTTAGGTTTTATGTACATGAGTGTTTGTCTGTGTGAATGTATGTGTATCACATATATACAGTGCCCAGAGCAACAGGTACAGACTGTCATGAACTGCCCAGTGTGGGTGCTGAGAACCGGACCTGGGTCCCTTTCGAGAGTAGTGAGTGCTCCCAACTGCTGGGCCACCTGGGCCCCAGCTAGTTTACCTGTTTAGTTCTTGTATGTAAACATGATGTGGGGAGAAAGCCCCTTAAGGAACTTGGTGTAGGGAGTTGTTACAATCATAGAATTTGTGCTTAAAAGTTGTGCATTATAAATTCCACCGCAAGCAGCCTTTGGGTTACACATTCCACAAGGAGTGTACTGGCAGGTTCTCCATAATCTCTCCTGTCCCTGGCCCTTCCTCTTTGATCAGGATGTGCTGATGGAGCTCCTGGAGCAGTGTGCAGATGGACTTTGGAAGGCAGAGCGCTACGAGCTGATCGCTGACATCTATAAGCTTATCATCCCTATCTATGAAAAGCGGAGGGATTTCGAGGTATGTGGCTGTCTGTTCTCCTGTTTGACACACCTCAGACCTCATGCAGAAGCCAGCCATGCCCAGGTGGACTCCCGCTCTCCATGGTTACTTCAACAGTGGTCACCAGTCACTATCTATAAAGACTGTCAGGCTTCACACACCCAGGCCTCACCTATGTCTTGAACTGCTAGGGTCTCATCCCAACTCGGAACTTTCCATAAGTTTTCCCAGAGACCTGTGACTTCCAGGTTTAGAAGTCAGTCCATGAAAAACATAGCCTGCTTGACATCAGAGGATCTTCTCCACTACTGCATGTTGGCCTGGTAGTAGAATATATATATATATTCTGGGAATATATATATTCATTCCTGGGACTGAGGAGATGGGCCAGTAAGTAAAGCACTGTCCCTGAAAGCCCTAGGAGTCAGGTTCAATGCCCAGAACCCACATAAAAAAGCCGGATGTGGTGACACATGCTCCCATTCCCAGTGCTGGAGAGAGAGATGGGTGAACTCCTAGGGTGCTCGGGCCACCCAGCGTGGCCTCCTGGATGAGTTCTGAGCCAATGAGAGACCCTGGCTGGGCAGTGATGGCCCACACCTTTAATCCTAGCACTTGGGAGGCAGAGGCAGGCGGATTTCTGAGTTCAAGGCCAGCCTGGTCTACAGAGTGAGTTCTAGGACTGCCAGGGCTACACAGAGAAACCCTGTCTCGAAAAGCCAAAAACAAACAAACAAACCAAAAGGTGGAGCAGGGCAGGCCTTGAGAACACCACTTGGGCTAGTCCTCTGGCCTGTGTGCGTGCACGCACACACACACACCCTTCTACCCTTCTACCCACACACATACCTCACACACATGCATACCCCCACCATTACACACACATGCACATCCCACTCCTACACACACACATGCATGCTTCCCATCCTTACACACACGTGTACACCTCCCTCCCACCCTTACCCACACATATGCACACCTTCCATCTTTTATACACGCATGCCTCACACCCTTATACACACACATGCATGTCTCACACCCTTACACACACACACATGCACACCTCCCGCCCTTACACACACATGCACACCTCCCACTTTTATATACACATGCAGTGATCTTTTTTTCTACTACAAGTTAAGGTATTTACAGCTGCATCATCACATTTACTATGTTAAATTTTATTCTGTTATTTGCAAATAGGAAGAAATGTGTTCTGTTCTGCTTTCCAGAGACTAGCCCATCTGTATGACACGCTGCACCGTGCATACAGCAAAGTGACGGAGGTCATGCACTCAGGCCGCAGGCTCCTGGGGACCTACTTCCGGGTGGCCTTCTTTGGACAGGTGAGCCTTTCTGCCATTCATTAGGCTGTTTCTCATCCTCTTCCTTCTGGTAAAGTAGTATCTTGGGAATTGTCACTCCATAAATGCTAATGTGATGAACTTGTCATATGTATTGTGGTTCTTATCCTCCTCCATAGTAAACTCTCTACTTTTTTTTCCTTTCTTCCTGTCTTTCCTTTATTACTTAAGGCAGCGGTAAGTCCCTCCTCCCTAAGGAATTCTTAGCATCATCTTTTGTTCTTCCCATGTTTTGCAAGTTTCCTTTTCAAGTCTTGTATGTATACTGTCTAGTCATTTCAAACTCCAAAAAGAAACTTAACATTTTGTTCCATTCACAGAAATCATCAGTCTCCTTACACATCAGTATTGCATGTTTTAAACCACAATTCAGACCCCCTTAGTGCCTGTGTACCTCAATGTTCCATACACCATCTGTGCAGGCGGTTACCATCGTAATCCTTGGGCAGCCCTGTCGGAGGGGGGTTATTCAAACCTAAGTTTTAACCTCAGGTTCTAACATTATTAAATGCAATAGATTATCATCCATTTTACTTAGGGTGTGTGGCTTTTCTGTGAGCACTTTATAACCTTCAATTTCTTCTGTTATTGTCTTTTGTAACTTTATAGCAATACCAGTTTACAGACAGTGAAACAGATGTGGAGGTAATTACAGCAAATGCTTCTAAAGCAAGTGACCTTAGTGAAGTGACTGCCTCTGAACTCCCAGTTTGATGTGCACTGTTTATTTGTTTGTTTGTCTGTTTGTTTCATGTTGGCGTGGTTTTGTTTGGTTTTAGGGTTTTTTTTTTATTTACATATATTGTGTTTTTTTATACCATTTTCTCTCCTGTTACTTCAAATAAGAAACTTTTTGAACATTGATTTCAAATATTAACTCCCAATCTGGACATTTTAATTTTCAACCTTTTTCACTTCCCATACAGTTTTAAAGTGGGCACATGTGATTGGTACTATACCAGTAATGGCTGGCTGCCGTGAAAGCATTTTCTAATTCTGTGCTGTTGACCTTCAGTGGTCTTTTTCAACACTCAAGCACAATCGAATTCACTAGAACTTTATGTCCTTTTCACCCAATCTACTTCAGACCTGATGTGTGTCCCTGGCGTGTCACACATGGCTGGACATTTCTATGTGTGCCCTGCCTCTTGGGAATGTGAAACAGGATTAACTCCCTTTAACTGGAGAGCGTGATGTCTCAGACCCCAGATCATTCATTTCACCCAAGACCTGGTGACTTCGTGAGTCTACACTAGTGTGCCCTCCTTTATCTTTACACCATGACTCTGAATGGAGCCCCTTCCCCAGTATGGACAGCCTGTGGGTTTCCCGTGGACTCATTTTTTTGTTCCTGTTTTTCACTGTTGTGGTCAGCCTCTGGCAACCTCGGGGACACCACTAACTCTGCTCAATCTCACAGGGATTCTTCGAAGATGAAGATGGGAAGGAATACATCTACAAAGAGCCCAAGCTCACGCCTCTATCAGAGATTTCTCAGAGACTCCTTAAACTTTACTCAGATAAATTTGGTTCTGAAAATGTCAAAATGATACAGGATTCTGGCAAGGTACGACCGCTGTCCAATAAGCTTCATAGCAAATTTTTGATTTATGTGATTGACTGTAGAGTATGCACTTACAAAAGTGAGAAGCCAGGCAGTAAAGAGAGTTGTCTTTGAGTGACAGGTGTGTTTTCTTCCCCTTGTAATTGCCTGCCTGTTCTTCACTGCATAATTTAGCTGGGAAGGGGGCAAACGCCTGTATCCCCAGGACTCTGTAGGCTGAGGCAGGAGGATCACAACTTAAAAACCAGCCTAAGCTAAGTAGTGAGACCTTGTCTCCAAAAAACCCAGAAACAAAAGTGTCCTCCTGTACCACGTAATTGACTTACTACTGGCTCAGCCATGATCTGTTGGATTGGCTCCAAGGTTGTCCCTCATCGTACCTTCCAAAGCCAGGCGTCTGTGACTTGACTGCACCCTTGGTGGTTGAAGCCAGAGTGACTGAGGAGTGAGACCTGCTTTCTGGCCTTCCTCTGAGGCTTGGCCTCAGGAGGACCCTTCCCACACCCACATCCACACAGTCGTCCTGAGCACTCATGTATCCCACCCTGTCCAAACAGTGACCAGGCAGCTGGACGTGCCTCTGCTTCTAACCCAAGTCTAAGGCACACCCTTGATTTTCACATTTTAAAGATGTTCTGGTTTTAACTAAAGGGAATGGGGTGAAGGGTTCTGCTGCCAGATGTGACAGCTACCCAGACTCCAGCAGCAGGAGAGGCTAAGAGGAGGAGGATGTCAAGGCCAGCCTGACCTATGTAGCCAGACCGTCCCTGTCTTTAAAAAACAAAAAAAAACAAAATTCATTCAACAATGAAAAGCTCTGCTGCTTTCTAGGGCACCAATATGGAGGAGTCCATAACTCTTTTATCCCTGAGTCCTCAACTGGCCACCCAGGGTCTAGCATTCACTCCCTGAGAGCCCTCATTTTCTCCAGTCTCATGCTCAGATAAGTAGGGAGCTATGGAAAAGTTGAAGAAAGCAGCGGGGACCAGCTTCTGCTGGATTCTGGATGAGACAGAAAGACAGGACAGTCCCTCCCTCGCCCCTCCATATGCTGGCTCCAGCTTTGATTGAACTAGTGGACTTCTGGGATATTTCCAGACCAGCTTCTCTAGAGGCCGGTTCTCTGTTGTAGGGAAGGGACCAGAGAAGACTCAGCTCACAGCCGTGGAGACTTGGGGCTTGTGGCCCGGTGCTCCTCCCACCACTTGTCGTAGGGTTCTCTGTTGTCCTCTGTGGGCTTCTCAAGGCTGTGCTGACTTCTGTGTACCTCTCACCTGGGGAACCCTGGGTTAGTGCACTCCACTCCATCAAGAAAACGCAGTCTTCAAAAGCTCCCTAAAATATCTCCCCTGCTCCTGCCTTCCCCTGAGTTCCTGTGGTCTGATACTTGATGTCCTGTTAAGCTAGTGACGTAAGGGAACGCAGCATCATGTCTTACTAGACACCTCCCCATCCAGGTGCCTGAGAGATGGCTCCGTGGCTAAGAGTAGCGGCTGCCCCAGCACCCACACAGTGGCTCACAGCTGCCTGGAACTCCTGTTCCAGGGGATCTGATGCCCTCTTCTGACCCGGCCCCCCAGAGACCAGCACACATGTGGTGAATAGAGAAGCATGCAAAGCAAAACATTCATGCAATAAAATTAAAACAAGGATACAATTTAAAAAAAACAAAACAAAACAAACAAACAAAAACCCTTCCAAATGGATCAAGTTGCTTTGCCCAGTTAGGCTTCTTGTGGGATCCGTCCTGTGAGAGCAGAGGCAGCTTCCAGGCCCAGCCCTTCACCAGGCTCCAGGTCTTCTCCCTGCCCATTGAGTGTGGCCCAATGGAGCTGCCCTGCTGTAGAACCCTCTCCCCCTGTCATCCACCATTGCCCCCTCTCTGCAGCCAGTACACACCAGCAGCTGGGACACAAAGTGTAGAGAGGTGCACCCACAACCAGGCAGGCAGCCCTATTCTCTCTGCCTTTGAAATGATTTTGCTAAAGAAAGTTGGCTTTCATCCACTCAAATGCAATTGTATGATGGTCAAGCCAGGCAGATGTTCAGTGGGTGAAGGAGCTTGCATACAGACCTCAGAGTTCAATCTCTGGATCCCACGAGGGGCCTGGAGAGAACCAACCCTAAAGAACTAGTCTCTGACCTCTGCATGCATGTGGCATGGCACACATGCACCTGCACACACATGTACCTGCATACACACTCATGCATGAATGCACACAAACGGACAATTATATAAGTAAAATGTACAAGTATGGTAAAGTTCTATAGATTTTTTTTAACCTTCAACACTAGACACTTTTACACTGACGTTTCCTGTCTTGTTCTAAGCGTATGCAGAACGGTGAAAGCGTCTGTCTGCCCTGAGCGCTCCACACACCATTACTTCCATGGCCTTTTTATTACTCTGGGATAAACACAATTAGAATGTGCAGAATTGATTTGTCTCGCTAATGGAAATCAATTTCTGTCTCTCTCATGGAACATGCCTGTTTAATTTCCCATTGTGTGTGATACCAGAGGACCACCAACTCTCACAGTTTAGTCACAGACTTGTTTGTGTGCTAGGTTAATCAGATCTAATTGTAAATTAGCTTAGTCTGCACTTGTATTAAATTAATTCATCTGCAGCTATCTGTGTCTCATTTGATCTGACAACCAGTTCATAGTAATTTAGGGCCTAACATTTGATCCTTATTTTTAAATAACCCTTTTTTTTTCTAACCAAGTACATAAAAGTAGTTTAAAAACAAACACAAATTAAAATGGAGAAATCTACACTAAGGCAGGGAAGGGGGTAGACCCTGAGAAAGAAAACTACCAGGGTTTCCTCAAAGTTTTCCTCAGTATCATGGAAAAGAAATAAGAGAATTCTAGATTAATCAAGAGTAAAGAGGTAAGGCTGGTGCCATGACTTACACTATCCTTCCATCACTTAGGAAATGGACACAGGAGGATCAGGGGTTCAAAGCCACCCTGGGCTGCATGAGACCCTGTTGAAAGCAAGGTGGGGGAGGAAGGAAGGAGAGAGGGAGTGAGGGACAAAAACACAGCCACTTAAATTGATTAGACTCTGTCTGTCCAGACACTTCTGTGGGAGTTAGACAGCCTGAGTAGAATTATTCTTGTCTAGTACCATAATGCATTGTGATTATAGAGAAAAATGTTCTTACTTTAAGGGAAAAAGTAGGTGGTATGTCATGATGTATAGTGTTTGATAGATACATACAGGCATGATGCATTCATACATGTATATGGAAAACAAGGTATATAGACACATGGATGAAGATGTTATGATGAAACCCATTACCTTGTTTGCTAACCTAAAAAATCAATTTAAAACTGTCTCCACACATTTGTGTGTGCATATGTACATATGTGTAAACAAATCTTGAAACAAATACAGCAGTATGGTAGCAGCGTTGATCCTGGTGGTAGACACATGGGCATTCTTTTACTACTTTTTTCAACCTTGCTAAATTTTTCTCAAAATGTTTTCTAATTAGAACTTTAGACTAGGAAGATCCCCAGGGATAGCACCTGACTTGTTGCTTATTGGATTAAAGGTCAACCCGAAGGATCTGGATTCCAAGTTTGCTTACATCCAGGTGACCCATGTGACCCCATTCTTTGATGAAAAGGAGTTACAAGAGAGGAGAACGGAGTTTGAACGATGTCACAACATCCGGCGCTTCATGTTTGAGATGCCCTTCACCCAGACTGGGAAGAGACAGGGTGGCGTGGAGGAGCAGTGTAAGCGACGGACTATCCTGACAGGTGAGCCCTCCTCTCTCCGAGCAAACAGCTCTTCTAGAATAGGGATGTATGGTTACTGAAAATAAACCAAAGGCACTGGCTTGGTGGCTGAAAGCACTTTCTGTTCTTCTACAAGGCCCAGGTTCAGTTCCCAGAGCTCCCACATGGTAACTTACAAACATCTGTTAAACTCCGGTCCCAGAAGCCTGAAGGGTTTGACACCCTCTTCTCCTTCCTCTGGCGCTAGGCATGCACAGAGTGCACATACATACAGGCAGGCAAAAGACTCATAATGTAAAAATAAATAAATCCTAAAAAATTAATCAAACTCAGGATATGGAGCAGAGAAATGGCCTAGCAGTTAAGAGTGCTTTACCACTCTTCTGTAAGGTTCAGTTTCCAGCACCCACAGCAGGCTGTGACAGTTGCCTGACTGCCCTCTCCTCCAGTTCATTTTTTTTTTAAAAGATTGATTTATTATTATATATAAGTATACTGTAGCTGTCTTCAAACATGCCAGAAGAGGGCGTCAGATCTCATTATGGATGATTGTAAGCCACTATGTAGTTGCCGGGATTTGAACTCAGGGCCTTTGGAAGAGTAATCAGTGCTCTTAATCGTTGAGCCATCTCTCCAGCCCCTCTCCACTAGTTCTAACACCCTTTTCTGGCCTTATCAGGTACAAATGTGCTCATATACATACTCATAGACACACACATACATATAAATACACACATGCGCATTTGCGCTCACACGCACTCAAGGTAAAAACAAAATTAAAAATAAACTAAGATAGCATCATATAGCATTTTTTTTAGTTTATGTGAGATAAATGAGATGAAGGTTTCAAAACACACAAACACTTAGATTTATAAGCTTTCCCATTCTTTCACTTAAGAAAATGTGTAATGCATTAGCCACATTGCCATCACAAGGATGGCCTTCTCTTAGCACACACTTGTTTTCCCTAATGTGCAGATCCTCACCAACTCAGAAAACTGTTTCTAGATGATATGTTCTTATGATTACCAGTTTCAGTGCTATCTGTACAGTGATAACAACCTCACTTTTGGTTTCTTAAATCAGCATTTCTCAGTTTATTCCAGAGTCACCAAGGTCAGCCACTCCTGGGAATTTGAACTGAAGATTCCCAGACTCTACCCAGCCCACCCCCTAAATCTGCTGAATCAGAAACTAGGGATGATACCCAAGCTCCTGTGCCTGCAAGCACTCCAGGGATTCTGGGTGCGTGCTCAGAGCTGGGAACTTGTGCTCTAGGGAACCAGCTCTCTGCTGAGCTGGGTGTTTACTTTTATCGTGAATCTTGATTCCTAACAGGGTGTTCTCCCTGGGCACATACTCTTCCGGTTACTCTTACG
>JADRCC010577492.1:0-13764 GCA_019843855.1 Hylomyscus alleni
TAACAATGATTTGTTTTCTTGCCATCTCTAAGGTTTACTTGGATTGCTTCTTGCTTCTTAAACTTTCACACACACACACACACACACACACACACACGCACACACACACACGCACACACACGCACACACACACACACATTTAACATTTATCCTGCCCTAATTCTGAGATTAACGAATAATAGTCAGACCCACTATTAAGCATTTTCTATGGGATAATGTGTGTCCTAGTTAGGGTTACTACTGCTGTGATAAAACACCATGACCAAAGGCAAGTTAGGTTTATTTAGTTTCTACCTCCACGTTGTAGTCCATCATTGAAGAAAGACAAGACAAGAACTCAAGCAAGGCATGAATCTGGAGACAGGAGCAGATGCAGAGGTCATGGATAAGTGCAGCCCACTAGCTTGCTCTTCATGGCTTTTGCTTCCTGTTTTCTTTTAGAATTCAAGATCACCAGCCCAGGGATGACCCCACCCACAAGGAACAAAGCCCTCACCCACCAGTTGCTAATTAAGAAAGTGGTCCTTAGACTTACCTATAACATGATTCTATGGTGGCATTTTCTCAGTCAAGGTTCTCTCCTCTCAGATGACTATTCATTGTGTCAAGCTGACATAAAACTAACCAGCACAATATTTTAGCTGTACATTTATTAAGTTGTACTTTTCATAGTAGAATTTAAGGTATGCTACAATGGTATTATTCAATAGTGAACATCATTGTAACTCAATATAAGAGATAAGTAATAATGTTATGACCTAATGTGTATGGTCTTCATTTCTCAGACATCAGGTCTTTGATTACTGCTTTTTATTATCTCTCTTTATGATACTTGGGATTTTTATATACGTTCGCCTGGAAGCAACAATTTTATCTTCTTTATTATGTTTCTAATACTTTACTATATCACTTTGGCTTACTCTCTTGCTTCAATTTCTTTAGTTATTTTCCTTGGTCAACAATCTACCCAGTTTCACATTTTCAGTTGTTTTCCTAACATCCTTAACAACCTCTTTGTTATATCAGTTGTAAGAAAATATATTAATTTAAGCTGGACTTAAGTTAGATATTATCACTCCTACTTCTATATTTATTCTTAACATTTGAACTTAAAAGTGACATGCTAAAAAATGACATCTATTGCTTACCTAATAAGAATGTTCTGTTTTCCTGAATACATATTCTGTATGCTTTTATAGATTGTAGCTTGGTTATCATTGACTCAAATGTCTCTAAAGGTATATTGTAGTATGGACATATTTATGTTTTAGAGGACACACTTGAACTTGGTTTTTTTGACTGTGCCAATACATCCAGTTTAATGATAATACATTTTTAAAAACTGTTTTAATTATTTAAGTAAATCAATTTTTATCATTTGTGAGAAAAAATAGTAATCTCACTTCTAAAATAGTGTTCAATAGTGAACATCATTGTAACTCAATATAAGAGATAAGTAATAATGTTATGACCTAATGTGTATAGTCTTCATTTCTCAGACATCAGGTCTTTGATTACTGCTTTTTATTATCTCTCTTTATGATACCTGGGATTTTTATATACATTCACCTGGAAGCAACTATTTTATCTTCTTTATTATGTTTCTAATACTTTATTATGTCACTTTGGCTTACTATCTTGCTCCAATTTCTTTAGTTATTTTCCTTGGTGCCCAGTTTTTGGTGCTTTTTTGCATCATAATTTATTGTTTTGGTTGGTTTTAGTCCCCTTTCCTCACTGTTCCTTTTTTAAAAAAATAAAAGCCACTATACCTTAAGGTTTTATCTTGATATGACTGAAGGCTTCCATATATTAAAGAATCACTTTATTATGAAAAGAAAGGACTTATACATTTTGAAAATTATATTAAAATTATGTAGTTTAACATAAAAATACACATATTTCTGTTTTTTCTAATAGTGTGATTATTTATCATGAGAAAAACCTTCCCTCATTTCAAATCCTTATGAGCTTGTGAAGCAAATCTAGAACCTTTCTACTAGAAACATATTTTTTGACTACTCCATTGTGTAAAAAGTATTTTTTATATGCCTGAAATAATTATCATCTTCAAGTTACTGCCTCCATCTGCTAACCTAGGCCTAGTTCTGGATACCTACAGCCTCTGTATAACCTAATCTAGACCTAGAATGTTTTCAGCCCCTGAGACTTACTGCTGAATAAGCTTACCCTTTCTAGTTCTTTGTGAACTCATTCTGACTAGTTCAGTCCAGTGGTTCTTGTTCCTCTACAAGCTTTCTGATTTAATCTGGCTTCTCTCTATGCCTTTTACTTTTTGCTCTGATTGACCTGAAACTAACTCTAGCAATATGTTCTAATCTTCTAACTCCTTCTTATACTTTGGCTTATTCTGTCTTCAACCCCCACTCTTCTCTCTGCACTCTATATTTTTTAAGGTGCTTCACTTTCCACTCTCTTCTTGTGGGACCTGAGTATATCCTACTCTGTCAAATCTTTCTCTGATTCATCACTTTGTCTACTACTCTATCAGTCATTCAAACATGGGTACTTATTTCTACAAACTAATTTTCTTTCATTGTTTGGAATTAAAGGTGTATACTAAGGATATCTTGTATTCAGACCAGAGGCATTCATTAAAGGTTTAGCTAAGGGCTAAACCACACCACAACTAAAAAGAGGATTTTGTTGGTTTTTTTTCTGTTCAGTTTTGTTGTTGTTATTTTAGTAAATAACACAATCTTAGGGTTCACCGTGTGATCAAATACACAGCAACACCATTGGCAGTTCCAGTTACTTTTATTGACTCTTTAACCTGGACTCCTCCCACTTTCTTGACATACATAGAAGTATTATGTGAAGAGCTTATGATATGTCTCAATCATTAAAGGCTAGGCACACAACCAACCCAAATACAATAAATGTAAAGTTTTATTTTTCTCTAGTTCGTGTATGTATTTTATTACACAGTACAAAGTCACAATTTCTCAATCACTCTATCTAACAAAGGAGCAAGGAAACAAAATTTACAAATGGGTCCTTCTGAGGAAATTTCTGGGACATTTATGGGATGTTTTTGAAACTTTACTTTTCATGATTGTGAATTATAAGAAAACAGCCCAATGTAACAAAGGCACTGTCTCCTGAGAAATAGTATTAATGTGACTAGATGTTGATTTTTGGAGATGGAAGGATGTTAAGATTGTTTTTGTTGTTGTTGTTGTTTATTTTCTCTATTTCCTTAAAACACATGGGCTTTTACAGATTGAAAATCAGAGAAGTGGTGGAGGGAAGAGGGGAAGGGTAACGACTGCATACCAATGTGTCTTCCTGAGTCCCAGCAAAATGGAATGGGAGAGTCCCTGATTATGTGGGAACTAGAACTAGAAATAACTGATTTTACAACTCCAGGCAGAG
Source organism: Hylomyscus alleni (assembly GCA_019843855.1). Classification (NCBI taxonomy): domain Eukaryota; kingdom Metazoa; phylum Chordata; class Mammalia; order Rodentia; family Muridae; genus Hylomyscus; species Hylomyscus alleni. The sequence goes on from JADRCC010577492.1 coordinate 3,397, forward strand.
TTTCAGACTGAGTGAAGTGAACTACCTCTACTGAGAGTAGAGATCTTGTGTTCAGACTTAGAGTTCTTAGAGAACCTGACATAAAGGTTGAACTCCAGTTAACTATCAAGTTGGCACCTAGCACCAATTTTCAGGTTACTCCCAAATAAGCTGGTGGCTAACATCAGTTTCCAGGTTACTCCCAAATAAGCTGGTGGCTAACATCAGTTTCCAGGTTACTCCCCAGCAAACTTTCACCTCTAGGTTACAGGCCTGCCCTGGGCCTTTACTACCAAACAACCACCAATTAAAAGGAAAGCGTAAGTTAAATTTATGGTCTGCCTCCTAGCACCAGACAATTTTGTTAAAGGGCAACAAAATTTCATAATGTCCCCCAAATCAGATGTGTGGCAGTCTAGAAATCCTCGCTCTTGCTTACCATTTCCTGTTAAACCTTGTTCTGCTGAGCGCTCATACTTCACTCTCCTGCTCTGCTACATCAGTGACAGTGGTGTGGCCCAAGCTCAAGCTTGAAATAAAGAGACCCTAGTGTGATGGCATCAAAGTCAACTCCCTGGTGGTCTTTTGGGGCTTGCAAATGAGACATGACATTTATCTGGTAGGTAATTCAGGTATAATTTTAGTTCTAGTTGTGAGTATCATAATATTCAGTGGCAGGTAGCCTGGGTATGTAACTCACTAATCCTTTTATCAGAAAACACCAACTGCCTTTTGAGCTTTTTAGATGTCAAGTGTAGTACTTATACTGGTATTTAAGCTATGTTATAATCTAATTGTACCAGTGAAGTTTGTATCTAAGAAATACAGACTGCCAATTCTTTAGGGACAATCAGCATACTCTTAAGAAGAAAGTCTCATTACAAAGTGACATTTACTTAGAAAGTTTGGCACACCATGAAGGAGATTATCCTTACCAACACTGGGATCATTCACAACCCTTAGTAGATTTGCAAATGTTTGCCCTGATAATTTTAGCCTTATCAACAGACTTGAGTCCTTTGAGTCTGTATGACTAGAATCAATATGCAGAAAGAATTTGAAAAGATTGCCAAAACTAGAAAAAGCAAAAGAAATAAATCTTGCAAATGTTCAGATCATTGACATACAAATACTTAAAGACACTTGAACCCACTATTGGGCTTCAATGAGAGTTGATGAAGAAAAACAATATATGTACTACAAAGATTTTATTGAAGCTAAAGCATAGGATTTTTTATTTTTTACTTAAGCTATTATCAGGTATTTGGGGGAAAAGGACAAGTCTCTTTATTTGTTCACTTGACTTAAATTACTCGGTTCAAAGATTATACACTTCTGATCACATTCAGGTACCATTTCACTGAATGAAATTCAAGGTCTGAAGTGTTGTAGTATTACCTGTTAATCAAGCAACAAACTTTCTGGGCATGACTAAATTACTACTCTATAAAACATTCATTTCATGCTTGTCTACTCTTGCACATGGCTACAGAGAATTAGAAAAGAGAGAAGAGTCAGAATAAGATCAGAAACCTCCTCTAGAAATAGAGCAAGATCAAAAAAAAATATAAGCACTTAGTAAATGAGCAAGTTATTTCTTATTTTTAGCAGTGTGTAGCTGGGTTGCAGTGATAGAGAAAGAAGTTGTTAAAACCTGCCCCACATGTACTAGCCATCTTTAAAATGACTGAAATGTAACTAGTTGTGATGTTTTAATTTAAATTGAAATTCAAAAGATTAAGAATATATTAAAATCAATTTTGTTTTGATCATGTTAATTTCCCAACCTAAGCTATTTATGTTTTTAATTTTGAATTAGTTAAAATTGAAAAGTGTGAAATGATAAAGAGGATAACAATTGTTAAATCCATAACAATTTTGGCCTTCAATTTAAATCTTTTTGTTTTTTTCTTCCCCAATTATTGTGATGTTTCCTAATTTTTCTTGTAGATTCATTGGTATAGTGAGTAAGGTAGTAAAGTTAGGGAGGTTTATGCTCTAGCAATGGTTTCCTGAAGTGCCAGCACCGTTAGCTGGTGTCTGTGTGCTCCCCATCTGTTCTGAATTTCTGTAAGTCAACAAAGACACTGGCAGAATGGAATCACATGGAGGTGTTCTGACGCTGTTATCCTGCTTTGGCCACTGATTTGTTCTTAAACCATATTCAACTTGCCCTCTGTTCTCCACTAGCTTGTCTTTACCCTCCCTTTCTCAAGGAATTCTATACAAAAGACAAAACAAAATGACACACACACACACACACACACACACACACAAATAAAACCAAAAAACAAAGAAAAGCAAACCAAAACCTAAAACCTGCCTTCTTCACGTGTTCTATAATTATGGAAGCCCTTGAACCTTATGGATCTGAAGAAAACCCATCAGGGAGTTGTGTGTGAACACATTTACTTAGTGTTCATGACCTTATATTTATTCTTCACATTTTCTACTTCCATTGATTATCTAAAGGAAAAGAAGTAGATTTGGGCATATTCTGAGAATTAAATCAAACATGGAAGACCAATTTGGATTTCTCAACAATGTGTGCTTATTTGAAACAATGAGAACAATTATTGTCATTGAATGCTATTTATGTATATGCATGTATAACTGAAATAAATTTGGAAAAAGCCAAATAGACTAAACAGTGAAGTTTAGAAGGTAATGAGAATTGAGTTGAAGAGCTAGCTCTCTGGTTGGATGATACAGGTTTATCACATGCCTTATATTGGACCTAGCTACTGGTGCTTAACCATGGTGTTACAGAAACTTAATAATGGATATGCCCTTATGATAATAACTTTAAAAATGACAAAAATTATTAAAATCCCACAGTATTAGTAATATAAATTTATCAATACATTTTTCTATACAATGCAAGAAAATCTGTACACATTAAACAATTTATAGAGAATATAGAACAGTAACTGTATCAAATCCCAGAAAGTGACATTCTTTATTCTTTTCATAAATTCAAATAAGTTCATAATAGAAGAAAATGTAGAGTCCACTTAGGGCAGCAAATAAAGAAGGAAGTGAGGAAAGATCTCTACCAAGAGATGAGAAGGTTAGGTATAGAGGTAGGTTTAGCTACACCACTTAGGCTCCTGGTGGGTCACTTAGGAGCTATCTGGATTCTCAAATGAGATAAACACACACACATACAAACACACACACACACACACACACACACATCAGTTAATTTTGACATGCTGTGACTAGCTCAAAGCCTGAGCACTCCTAAAGCATCCCCTGCTAGCAAATGCTCCCCTCTGGTACTCCAGAGATTCCTAAACCTTCCCCTGCTACCCCAGGTCCAATCTCAGAAGTGGCCAGTGGCCCTTTAAATGGCCACTTACGTTCTTACATGGCTGTTTGGCTTTATCTCCTGCAGCTCTTACCTACCATCTTTCTCCTCAAGTTATGGTAGTTCTTTCTTTCTCTCTCCCAGTCCCTAGCCCATGAAAATCTCCAGGTCCCACCTCAGTTTACCTGCCCAGTCATTGGCTGTATGTCAATTCTTTATGGCCAATCAAACTCATCTGGGGGTGGTGACCCTCAGTGTCTGGGAACGAGGCCTTTTGGGAGCAACTTTAATTGAGACAGCATTTGAACCAATCCCTAACAGGTAGAAGGATACATAACCTCTAGATTATCTTGTCAAATAGAAGTAGTGAGCTAGTAAGGGAGAAAAGTGAATCAGAGTTAAAAAATTAAAGCATCAAAGTAAGGTGTTCTTGAAAGGTGCTTGGAAACATACAATGGGATGAAAGTACTAGGGATGAATGGAATCTGAACCACGATTGATTACAAATCTCTTACATTTTGTTTGGTAGCTTTGTCTCAAACAGAACTCTCCTATCTGTTGACATACATTAGCTAATCTTTACTGGTCAGGGAGTTTAAATACAACCACTTTTACCATTTCTAAGAATTTGTGATTAGTTATCCTTAGATATTTCAATTACCATCTTGCATAAAGAGCTGACCTGAGGTAAAAATCCAAGACTTTATGGAATTCTTTAACATTTAGAGATAGCCTTCTGTAAAGACTATCCTCCAGTCTTCATTCTATAAATTGAGAATATTTTCATATTTAACATACCCTTTGTAGTTAAGAGTTAAAAAAATCAACTGGGATTTTTTAGTGGCTATATTAGAGATGTCTAAAATTATTCTTTACAACATATTAAAATATATTTAACATTACCTCCTAAATCTTATTTTAATATTGTACTAGGTGTTACGGTGTCCAAAATAACCCCATTTCTGAAAGGATGTTAATTACCAAAGTCTTGATTAGTAATTACATTTTTGTAAACAGGAGTTCATTTAGGAAGTACCTCTAGAGTAAGAGCTGCCTAATTAAAATTCTAATAAACCTTTTCATACTTCTCTCTAAATACCATCCATACTTTACACTGCATATTTAATCAATATTATATATATGCACACACAGAACAAATTTGACAGAAATCATAGGTTTGTCTTTTCTTTATAAATTATGCTTCTATTTTTGTTATAAAATATTTGTCAGTCAGAAATATTCATTATAAAAATATACACTATTATTTAATGCTGCTATACAATGTAATAAGGGGATTCCTAGAGAAGATTTTTGTGAACATCCTTTCAGTGTTTTAAATTTATATAACTCTGACAAGTTCTCCTTAACTATACAAAGTAGAAACCTTTAGTAACTTTTGAAGTAGAAATGTCTATGCATTAAAAATTTGTTTTCAAATTTATATTTCATGTTCCAGAACCAAAAATGTATAGCCACTTGGTTACGTAAGAGCCAAACATTAGTACTTTCATTGTTTTTCTCTTCTTTTTCCCAAATTTTTTTAAAGATTTATTTATTTATTATATGTGAGTACATTGTACCTGTCTTCAGACACTCCAGAAGAGGGCATCAAATCTCATTACAGATGGTTGTGAGCCACCATGTGGTTGCTGGGATTTGAACTCAGGACCTTTGGAAGAGCAGTCGATGTTCTTAATTGCTGAGCCACCTCTCCAGCCCCCACCCCTTTTCCCCAATTTTATCTGGTTTTCTTGTGAATTATACTCTGCAAACATAGTTAAGAAATTAAATGATGTTGATACTATTTACAAAAACATTGAGACAATGAAAAAAGAATTTGAAGAAGATAACAGAAGATAGAAAGATTATCTATGGTCACAAATCTGTATCATTATCGCAGTGAAAGTGACCCTTCTACCAAAAATAATTTACAAGTTTAATAAAATAACAAACAAAATTATATCATAGCTTTATAGAACTTGAAAGGACAATTTTCAGTTTTATATGGACATATAAACACACACATACACATAAACAAACAGACAACATAAAAAATAAAAAACTCAAAAGCAGGATAGCTAATACAACCCTAAATAATAAAAGATCTGCTGTAGGTATCACAGATTAAAATCTGTGATTTTAAATTGTACTACAGACCTATAGTAATAAAAACAAACAAACAAACAAACAAAAAACACAGCATGTAATTGTCACAAAAACACAAAAACACAAACGTCTTGGTCAATAGAATTGAATTCAAGATCCAGATATAAGTTTTTACACCTTATCATACTATAGAGATAGATACTTAACCACGTTCATTGCTGCTTTATTCATAATAGCCACAATTTGGAAATAACTCAGATGGTCATTGATAGGTGAATAGATAAAGAAAACATGGTACATTTGTACAGTGGAATATTATCCAGTTGTTAAGATAATGAAATCATGAAAATCACAGGTAAATGGATGGAATGAAAAAATATCTTCCCAAGTAAGCTAATATAGACTCAGAAATGTATGGTTTGTATTCATTTACATATTCAGGTTAGAATTTAAGTCAATGATAAGCAAGCTGCAATCATTGAATTAGAATTGCTGTAATCTCATAGAACAAGGAGATTGGAATAAGGGACTATATGGAAGTGGTTGATCTATCTCCCTAGGAAGGAGAAATATGACAGATAGTTATGAATGGGAAGGGGGATTAGAAAAGGAGGATCAAATGAGAAACAGAACAGAAGAGGGTCAAGATGTAAGGGAATATTGGAGGGACAACTAAAATTAAGACCCATTTTGGGGCTTGGTTTGAAATCTAATTCAGTATAAGCTTTCTTAAATATATACATATAAGAAAGTCATCTTATTGAAATTGCCAAATAATTAGAGAGAAAGATCCCTAACTGGACATCTCTTCCCATCAAATGAAGCTTTCAGTACCTAGAATATGTTACATGTAATGTAGTTCCATGGGAATGTGGTTCCATGGGAAACCCTAACCAAACCAAGATGTTGCTAAAGCTACAGGTTGCTCTCTACAAACCGATGGCAAGGTCCCATTACTGAAGCCAATAAACACAACTCAAAGAACAAGGAGAAGTCATGCTAATACCTACCTTCCCCACTATAAGATAGTGTTTCTTGGTACTAGAATATACTCTGTATGATACCAAAGGAGAAAGACAGACATCAACCAAGAGGCAAACTCTTTGTTCTACAGTGGTGTGCCATATGCATTGTATGCTAATGAAATGGAGGCACAAAGCTTATAAGAGTGGTTAACCAATGTCTGATTTGATTTAGGGCCCAATCTGTAAGATGCAACCTATACTTGATGTTGCATGGGTGACAAAGAACCTAAGATTAGACAATTTAGGGACCTAGGGGAAAACCAAGTACTATTCCTATATTAAAGGAACACAGCAATAAAATGACTCCTAATGATACTTCCTGTACTCATAGATCACTGCTTTGTTCAGTCCATCATCAGAGAAGCTTCTACCTGCAACAGATGGCAGCAAATAGTATGACCTACAGACAGACTTTAAGAAAAGAATGAGACACCTTGTAATGTTTGGGCTTAAATGGGCTGTCTCTATCAAATCTCTTTCCTTAGAACCCAGGGAACTTGCAGAAGAGAGGTGGAAAGTTTGTAAGAGCTAGAAGGGATAGAGGTTCCCAAGGAAACATTGCCTTCTGAAAACATCAGGACCAACATAAATGTGAACTCACACAGATCAAGGCAGCTGGAACCAGAACTGCAGGGGTCTGCACCAGATGGGGTCCTAGAGCTAAAACCAGAAAAGAACAAACAACCCTATCCCTAACCCAGAAGATATTTCAAATGATTGACCACTTGCAAATGAAAACAGGTAGATTTCCACAATGGAGTCTCAATAGAAAATCAAACTCTCCATGCCCAGCCGTTGATGGCAAACAGAAAATAAACTCAACAGCATCTTTGGAGCTTGTCTCATAATGCTGTGCCCTAGCTGTTTTATTTATTTATTCATTCATTTATTTCATCTTTTGGGTCCTTTTAATAGACATTATGGCTTCTGGGCTTGTGTTTTATGGGATTCTTGCTGAGTTTGTGCTTTTTCTTTGGCCCTTTTCCTTCTGTTTTGTTTGCTTATTTGTTTTCCCCACTCCTACTGGTTTTTATTTCCTTTATTATCCTTTAGGTTTCTTCTTATTTTCTAATGAGAGACATAAATGAGACCCAAGTGGGAGGAGAAATGGGGACAAACCCAAAAGAATCAGGAGAGGGGAATCCTGAAATAGAGCATAGTGTATGAAAATGCTTATTTTTTGATAAAATTAAAAATATATTGAATGTAGAAATATTTTCTATCTTTTCAAATTTTAGTGGGCAAATTACTAATAAGCTTTTGATACAATTTTAATAAGCTTATTAAATAACAATCTTTTGATAAAATATGTTTCTCAGTCACAGTAACAAACATTCTTTGTGATATAGTCTGAAATATCCCCAGAGACCTAGGATTTTAAACTAACTAACATCTGTGCTTCTGATACAGAAGGGAAAAGATGTCACAGTTTGAAAAAGAAAGTTGTGCAATATTTATAAGTGAATAGTGTGTCTCATGGACTTAGTATATCCAGCTAATTTGCATATTAGAAAAAAATGTAATTCCGAGGAGTGGTTCATAAAGTTTCTTGGTTCATTTACTTTTGTTCACTTTTGAGGTCAGTTCTCCGTCAGTGTCCCAGGTTGGTCTTGAGTTGATTGTCCTGCCTCACTCCCTGAGTGTGGATTACAGGTATTAGACACCTTGCTTGCCTCCAAACTCTCAGATCCATTTGGCTGGGAAATTGGCCAAATGATCTGTGTTCATAGTGAAAAAGAAGTTTCTAGAATTAAAGACAAAGATAAAAGTTCTTAAGTGAACAGCAGAGATCAAAGACCACAAGATTAATTTTAATACACTTTTGACCAAATAAAATTTTACACAGTTCCCTTGTTATTATCTTTTCTAGTGGTTTTCCAGGTATAGTATTTAGATCACACACACACACACACACACACACACACACACACACACACACTCACTTAGCACTAATTTAAAATGCAAATTGTTGGGTTTTTCCTAAATCTACTCAATCAGAAACTCTGGAGACAGAATTCAGTGTTTAACAACTGTAATTTCAATGTACACAAGAATTTAAAGACTGTCTATTCTTTTGGTACATGATAACTAGTTTTCCTGTAGGAAGCAATCCTTTTTGTAAATCCAGTCTATGTCTTGAGTGTGGTGATCACATCTGATTTTTAATATTAAGCATAGATGTGTTAAATCAACTTGCCAAAAAGAGTTCAGTTTTCCATCTTAAGCCCACAAAAAAAGCATAGCAAAGCAGAGGCAAGTATAAAGAAGGGACTGAAACTTTATTTAATTGTATGAATTGTGATGAAACTTGCCCTATTCACTATATAAATTATCAAATTCAGCTATACTAACAAACCTTGAATTGGGTTCCTGTTAATTCCTTTCAGAAGTTTGACTAACAAACTTCCCATTAAGTCAGAGAGGATTTAACTCAGCTATGGTGCTAAATGTTCAGGCAGAATACAGAATCAGAGCCTGAACAACTAAGGGAGGTGTCGGATCTTCTTTTAGTGTTTGAATGCATAAACACTTGGACTCTTGCTTGTGATAAATAGAGTATAGTTAACAATTGATATTTTTTGGTACACTATGCAATTGCAATCCTGTTGTACCCAGGAATGATAACCTCCATATTAAAAAAAAAAAATTCTGTTATTTTAAATACCTGTTCAAAACCTGATGCTGCTTATGGATTGTGGTTATTTTACAGGATTTTAGTTATACTATCTTTTGTGATCAACGATCGTTGATGTGATCATTAGATAAGTGTTGCATGTAGTTTTAAAATGTTACCACCTTTGCCCTGGTGAGCCATGCTATTAGCCCCTCCAGGATTCCCTTTTGTTTACCAGCCTTTGCTCTGGGAGGTGGTTGTGCTACCAGTCCACTCCCTAGACCCTTGAATCTGAGGATAAAACACACACACACACACACACACACACACACACACACACACACACAGTTATAATTTGTATATAGTTTGCCTTATAATTTGCCCTCTTGGCATAGTTGCTGGGTGCAGATATCTCCCACCTGGATAAGCATGCCCTTATCAATTTGTTTTCTCTGTCCATCTACCTGCCCTAAACTTAGTGGCTAGTCTCACGTAGGCCCTGCCAAACATCCTTGGCCACCCACCTGTAGCAGAGGTCACAGGCCTTAGCTCCCCCTGAGGTCTTACATGATTGCTGTGTTCTTCTTCCTGAACAGCCTGGGAGGAAAAAAAAACCCTCTACTTCCCTGTATCTGTCTTTTTTTCCCTGGGAGCAGGAAGTTCTGCCTGTACGTTCCGCCCAGCAATTGTCCTCCCCTGACTGGACTTCTTTATTGACAAATCAAAAACCAGTTGGGGAACAGGACATAAACCTCAGAACCTGACATGGAAAGTCCTTGCAGTGTCGTGTTTTCATAAAATGTATTTTTCATTGAGCATTCTATAAGCTTTCACATAGTTTACAAGAATTATATCATTTTTAACTACAAAGTTTTTATTTAGATAAATTATTGTAGTGTGTTATATTTTCCAGGAAAAATAAGCAAGATTGAGACTACATAATGTTCTTTTAACTTCTACACTTTTGTTACCTATTATCATATGTTCCTTGTGATACACAACACTAGAAATACTGTTTACACAGTGCATTTTGTAGACAGTATATCTGTTCCTCTCTCAGAAATCCTGTAGGTGTAGATATTATCCTTGTTAAAGAAGTAAGTTGTTTGCCCATGTGAACAATGAAGAAACTCTTGATTTGCAAATTCATGCTTTTGGTAATATTGCTAATAAAAATTCTATAGACTACTTACATGTGTTTTCCTGAATACTCATACATTGTATACATGGAAGTAAATGTTTACTGTAGGCAAGAGACTCTGATCTGTTTTAATAATAGTCTTATCTTAGTGCATTCTAAGTACACCATGTTTGGGGCACATGGAATGTAACCA
>JADRCC010577494.1:0-17189 GCA_019843855.1 Hylomyscus alleni
CTTCAAGATGGACAGTTGTAAGATGAAAGACACCCTTTCCTCTCCAAGTTGCATTGGTTTCCGATGCTTCTTACAGCAGTGGAGACCCAGCTAAACTAGGTCTCTTTAAAGTTACCTTTGAAACTGTAACTGAGCTTCTTTTCTGCAGTGAACCAGTTCATGTCAAGAAACGAAAACATGAGAGTGTGATAGAGAAGTATGAAAAAGTGCCAAGAACTCTGCAAACTGCCCCAGAGAAGGAGTTGATTCACCTGCTTCCTATCAAGGATAAGAGTGGCATAATCCCACAGACTCGGGAGAAGCCAGGTGGGTCTCATGGCTGGCTTGCTAGTTACACCTAGCTTTCAGTAATAGAGCACAATTTTGGGTTTCTTTTTTTTTTTTTTTCATTCAAAGTTAATTGTATTTTTGCTTTTAGTCATACTTACAGAATGAGTAGCTGTCGTTAGCATCTAGCAGACTCGGCGGTACTGGCCGGGTTGCGCAGTTCTTTCAGATGTTTGTTACATTGGGACTGCAGCTAGAGCTACGGGTTTGGATGATTGTCTCTCCAGAGAGGGAGGGGGTGGGGCAGAGGTAGAGAAAGAGAGAAGAAGATTTTGCGAAACAAAACAGAAAAAGGCAAAAATCAAAGTTACAGTGCTTCCTAGTAAAGCGTATACTCATGAAACTCCATCAAGGCGGAGACCAGAACCCGCCACCGTGGAGGAGCTTTGTCAGTGCTTCCTTGGTCATGCAGTGATTGCTTACCTGAGGTCTGTAACCACTGCTCAGCTCACGGCGTCTCTGTTTTTGTCTTACCACTTAATGTTGTCATGGCTTTAATATGTTAATCTGTCCAATAGTGGCTGACATCCAGCAAGAAGAAGAGGATGAAGAAAAGCTGGAAGCTGAGGAAGGTAAGGAGCGTGTCTTTGTATCTGATAAATGGTTAATTCAGGATGGCTCTTCGGCATGATGAGTGGAGTTAATGTTAGACAATATACCTAAGTGGGCATCAGTGGTGAGGCAAAGGCAAAATTACAGTTGTTACTGTTTGAATCCTTTTAGTTATAATAGAAGGACTTATAAAAACTATCCCTTTTTAAGGTAGCAAAATTGATTTTTTTGATGTGAAATTTTTTTTAAGGACATGTCTTTTTCAGATATTGAAATGTGGGTTTTTAATATTTAAATTTTTTTTTGCTGCTTATTTAAGTCTTTTAAATGAAACTCTTATTTATTGTGCATATGTGGGTGGGTGTGAGCTCAGAGGACAGTGTTGGCAGTAGGCTCCTCCTGCTCCGTGAGCCATCTCACTGTCCCCGAGCGTCACCTTTTTTTTTCCTTCTGACTAGCTTTCGTACTGTAGCTCAGGTTCACCTGGAACTCACTTCATTTCCCAAGATGGCCTCCAACTCATAGCAGTCCCAAGTCAGCCTGCCGAGTGCTGGGGTTACAGCTGTGAGCCACCATGTCCAGTAGAATAGTTGTAACTAATCAAAATTAACCTGAAAGTACATTTTACTTGAAACCATTAGTTTAGAATGTATGACAGCAAGCTGGTTAAATTTTACTTTTATCTCAGGAGACCTCGTTAAAAATGTGTATGAGATTATAGTTCAACTGTTGAATTAAACTAGTTTCAATCATATAGACTACATTTATGTGTTTATTATCTCGTTTCATTCTTATTAAAGGTATGAGTCAAAGCACTACACAGATTTGAAAACAAAAGTGTTTTGTACTTTAAGGAAATACTGAGTCAGAGCTGGGCTGTAGTGGTACACACCTCTACTCCCAGCACTCTGGAGGAGTCAGAGGCAGGTATATTTCAGTTTGAGTCCAGTCTAGTGTACAGAGTGAGTTCCAGGACAGCCACAGCTACACCAACAAACCTTGTCTCAAGAAACAAACAGGAAAGAAAGCTGAGTCACGGCGTTTCTTTAGCTAATGAAATTGTGGGTTTGTTAGCATAGTAAAGAGTTTGAGCTTAGACTTTGGGTCCATTTCTGTCAAGTTTTGGAACTGAAGTTAGTCAAGCTGCTTTGTTTTCTTATCCAGGAAATGACACATGTGTGTACTAGTAGGGTGGTAGTACCTGTTCGACATGATTGTAGAGAGGCAGTAAACACAGATTCTCAGTTGTCTTCATCAATGTTTAATATGAATTTAGTATGAATTTATTAGCTCTCCATGAATGAAGGAATATTTAAGTAGGAAAACCCCATTTCTTTCAGAGGTCATTGAAGACCCCAGGCAAGAGCTGACCATAGAAGAACATATGATCGAGAGAAAGAGGAAACTACAGGACAAGAAAATACAGATTGCAAGCCTGGCATCTGCTATTCTGTCAGATCCAGAAAGTCATGTGAGTGGTTTTAATTATGGTGTGTTAAAGAGCTCCGGTTTCCTATAAGCATACACAGCTGGAAAGAATTAACTAAACATAGGTTTGAGTTGAATAAAGAAGAGATGGAATCTTCGTTTCATCCCGCGTCGTCTCAGCCTAATTTCTCTCGGGAGCTTAGAATAGCCATTGAGATGCTGAGACTTATTTTCCTCATTTGTAAGCAAGGATACAGGAGTTACCTTAGGAAGTCTGAAGAGAGTAAGTGTCTAAACATTATTAGGGAAGAAGGAGCTTCCTGCGGATTTACTAGACTGGTTTATAGAGGGTGTGTGTGGGGGGGGGGGTGGGTGTGTGTGTGTGTGTGTGTGTGTGTGTGTCTGTGTGTCTGTGTGTGTGTGCTCGCCATTCTCCTGTGAGTGGGTGTCCCGTGTGATGATGATGAAACCCAGGGCCTTAAGCATGCTGGGAAGTTTCCCATATCACTGAGCTACTTTCCTAGCCCTATACCTGTCTGACTGTGTCTGTCTGTCAGTCTGGGTCTTTCTAGACTGGCCTCAAACTACTCTGGGTTTCGGGATATTATGCATGTATTATCAAGCCTATCTCTATAGTTTTTAATAAGAAACTTTCTGTATAAAAGTCAGTGGAATTAGTTCAGGAATATGTGTAAATAGGAAATACTGTACAAACCTTAGCACTTGGGAAGCTGAGGCAGTGGGATTGCCACTAATTCAAATTCAGCCTATAAGTAAGATCCTGTCTCAAAAACCAGAGAAACAAAGAAGAGGGAGAGAAGGAGGAAAAGAGAACAAGAAAGAAGGAAATGAGGAGAGAAGTAGAGTGAAAGCTGCAGAAGACTGCTGTTAGAGCTTGGGGATGGTGATGAACTTAAATGCAAGAAATCTGAGGTTTAGATTTGGCTTTGCCAGCTGCTGTTTGAGATGGGATAAGTCACTTTATCCAAGGGTCACCTTATTCTTTAAAAAAGAAACACATTAAACACTTTGTTGTGAGGATTAAATGAGAATAAATATAATACTGTATTAAGTGATGTCACTCCTGTAATTGGCCCCCTAGCATCTGAGTATGACAGGTACTTATTTATTGAATGATAAATTAGATTTACATTAAACATTATTTATTGTTGTGGGGGAAGGGATGTGTCACAGGAATGTGGGTATCAGAGAACAACTCTGTGGAGTGAGTTCTCTAGTTTCGTCTTTACATGGGTTCCAGGAATGAATTCAGGTTTTCAGTCCTGCTCGTGTGAGCCAAACTTGGAGTAGTACTTGTTATGTGAATCTGAATCAGAGTGGGGAAGTTAGGATGTTTTCATCTGTATTCTGCTATTTAGTTTCCATAGAACAACCATAGAGGTATCATCTTAATTTATAAAAGTATTTTTATTTTTGAGAATTTCATAAATGTATGCAGTGGAATATAATCACACACACCCCCAGCTGTTTTTGTTGTTTGTTTTGATAACCCACCAAGTCCAATTAGTGAATTAGTGCTGCCCAGATGTACCTGGTGGTAGATTTTGTTTCTTTCTTTTTCTCTTTTTTGGTTTTTAGAAACAGGGTTTCACTGTATACCCCTGGCTGTCCTGGAACTCTCTCCATAGACCAGGTTTGCCTCAAGTTTACAGAGATCCACCTGCTTTTGCCTCTCAAGGGAGTCCTGAGATTAAATGTATGCACCACCATGTCCAATTCCTAACGTACTTTTTTTTTTTTTAAAGATTTATTTATTTATTATATGTAAGTACACTGTTGCTGTCTTCAGACACACCAGAAGAGGGAGTCAGATCTCATTACAGATGGTTGTGAGCCACCAGGTGGTGGCTGGGAATTGAACTCAGGACCTTCAGAAGAACAGTCAGTGCTCTTAACCTCTGAGCCATCTCTGCAGCCCATAAACCTAATGTACTTTTAATTAAGTTTGTACTTGCCTACATAGCTAACATATGGTTTCCATCTAACTCTTGCGATGTGTCCGTTGGAGTTTTATGCAGCCTGACTCTGAGTTACTAGGTGAATTCCACTTGTGCTGTCAGGTGTAGGGCTGTTGTCTTTTGCTCTAAAATGTTTTGCCATGGATTTCTGTAGTCTTACAAATCATTGCCTTAACAGATTAAAAAACTGAAAGAGTTGCGTTCCATGCTGATGGAGCAGGACCCTGATGTGGCTGTCACTGTCCGGAAGTTGGTTATCATCTCACTGATGGAGCTGTTTAAGGACATCACTCCCTCCTATAAAATCCGGCCCCTAACTGAAGCAGAAAAATCTGCCAAGGTGATGATAGAGAAAATTACTGCATAAAATAAGAATTTTGGAGGACTAGAGATGGAAAAATAGGGGTTATTGCTGTTTGATCTGTGCACCTACCCCACTGTGCCCCAACTGTAAGGCATTTGTTTTATGCTAGCTCAGATATTTAAATATAAAATGATTTTAATCTTTCCAGATTCGTAAAGAAACCCAGAAGTTAAGAGAATTTGAAGAAGGCCTGGTTAGCCAATACAAATTTTATTTGGAAAATCTGGAGCAAATAGTTAAAGGTATATTAAAATTTTTTCTTTCCTTTTCTTTCCTTCTCTTTTCTTTTCTTTCCTTTCCTTTTCTTTTCTTTCCTTTCCTTTCCTTTCCTTTCCTTTCCTTTCCTTTCCTTTCCTTTCCTTTCCTTTCCTTTCCTTTCCTTTTCTTTTCTCTTCTTTTCTCTTCTCTTCTTTTCTTATGTAACCCTAGCTGGGTTGGAACTCAGTACCTAGACCAGGCTGACCTCAAGCTCACAGAGATCTGCCTGCCCCTGCCTCCTGGGGGCTGGGGTTAAAAACTTGTACCATTGAGGTGGTGGCACACGCCTTTAATCCCAGCACTTGGGCGGCAGAGACAGGCAGATTTCTGAGTTCCAGGCCAGCCAAGGCTACACAGAGAAACCCTGTCTCGAAAAACCAAAAAAAAAAAAAAAAACTTGTACCATTATGTCCAGCAATTAAGCATATCTTAAAAGTACATACGTACCTAACCTTATATTCTGCTTTCTGTGAGAGATAGTCTAAAGTCAGACTTCCTGGGGACTGGGGCTATAGTTCATTTGGAAGAGTTCTTACCAAGCATTCATGATGGCACTGCATAAACCAGGTGTATGTGGTGGTGCACACCTGGAACCTCAGCACAGGGGAAGTAGAGGCAGGAATATCAGGAGCTCAGGGTCAGTCCCAGCTACAAAGGGAGTTCAAGTCTGTATGCCAGAGGGGAGACCCTGTCTGAAAGTACAGAAAGACTTCCAGAGTTCAGCCTTTCTCCACCATTTACATACTAGGTAAATTACTTTTCTATGCCTTATTTTCTATTAGTAAATTGTAATAATATCACTTAAATTGTATGATTTATGAGAAGCAGTTGGATATGTGGACATGCAGTGTTTAGGTATTTTATCAACTATAAGTGTTAACCACCTTGTTTCTGTAGTTCTTGGTTTTTCTTTTCGTGGTTCTGGGGATTAAATGCAGGACCACATGCACATGAGGCAAGCACACTGCAGCTGAGCTATATACCTAGCACGCTGTAGTCCTTTATAGGTAGCCATGCCTTTGTTGAATTTATGAACAGTTGAGATTTCTTTTTTTCTTTTTTAAATTTTAAAACTCTAGAAAAAAGGTTGTACTTTGAAATAGATGTTCATGCCTTTAAAAAAAACTTAAAACTTAGGTAGGATGACAAACTCTTTCCACACCATTTTTGGGGAAATGGGAGTGTGGTGAAAATTTGGTGGTGGTAAATGGAGAAGAAATGTAGATGCCTAGGTAAAGTGCTTTCATCTCATTGGACTCCTTTCCTGAGT
The DNA here is from genome assembly GCA_019843855.1 of Hylomyscus alleni. Lineage (NCBI taxonomy): Eukaryota > Metazoa > Chordata > Mammalia > Rodentia > Muridae > Hylomyscus > Hylomyscus alleni. Next base: position 6,179 of record JADRCC010577494.1, read on the forward strand.
GCTAGGACCCAGGGCTACCAAGTTACCGGGTGAAGCAGTGCTGCTGAGTCTCCTGGTGGCCCAAGTAGGACAGGGAAGTGGTAGAGTGGACATACAGTGGAGGTGGGGTGCTGAAACACTTGGATTTAATCCTGCAAGTTTTGCCTGGCCACTGTCAAGCCCCAGAACAGAATCAGTCAGTAGAGACCTTGTCTCAACAAATAATGTGGAGCACCTGGTGAGTCAGCTCAGGAGACCTAAGTTTGGTTCCCAAGACTCACATCAGGCTGCTCACAACTGCCTGTAACTCCAGCTCATGAATCCAGTGCCTCTTCTGGACCATGTGGATGCCTCCTTCACATGTTCACACACATAGATACACATATATGCCTCCTTCACATGTTCACACACATAGATACACATATGTACATTTAAAAAAATAGTTGAAAGGTGACACAAGAAGATAACTGTTTTTGACCTCTGGCTTTGGCATGGATATGGAAGTGGGCACAGAATTATACATACACAGTGCACACAAATAAATATATATTTATTTATATGAATATAATGTAACTATATTAAGAATGAAATTAAGCTTAATACTAAGTTTTCTATATATGCAAATTATTACAGATATATGCATATGTATAAAATTTGTGGGTATACGTGTATATGCACATGTGGCATAGGGGAATGTAAGTTTCAGGTGGGCAATTTGTAGAGATCAGTTCTCTCCTTCCATCCTGTGGATTCCAGGGATTAACCTCAGGTCCACTACTCACTAAACCAGTGTACTGGCCCCACATTACCATTTGGTCATGTAACTACTTTGAAAGATTAATAAGATGATTTATGTTCTTTCTCTCATTTTCTGGTCCCAAGATCAAAATCCATTAATTAAAGTAAATGCATTTGTGTTTTAATTAGACTGGAAGCAAAGAAAGCTGAAAAAGAGCAATGTGGTGTCCTTAAAGGCCTACAGAGGGCTGGCTGAAGTGGCAGTGAAGAGCCTGTGTGAGCTCCTGGTGGCCCTGCCCCATTTTAACTTTCACAACAACATCATTGTACTGATTGTCCCTCTGATGAATGATGGGTCAAAAACGGTGGGTTGCTCTAAGAACTAGTTTATAAGAACTAGTTTATTACTCTTGTCTTTATGGAAAGATTACACACAGTATTTCATCTTACCCTTAAGTTCTTTATAAGCTGTCAGTGTTCACATAGTATCAGTTTATTATTCGAGCATTAGTTTAGCGAGCAGTGTTCCATGGAGGCTTTAACGTCTTGGGATGCACAGGTCAGTCCCCAGCAGCACGGTTGCCTGATCCAGTGCCGGCACTGCTTTATTGTAACGCTTTCTTTTTCAGGTATCTGAAATGTGTTGTGAAGCAGTAAAGAAACTCTTTAAACAGGATAAATTAGGCCAAGCTTCTCTTGGTGTAATTAAAGTCATCTCTGGTTTTGTAAAAGGTAGAAATTACGAAGTTAGGCCAGAGGTAAGCCTTTCTTTTTTTACTTTGTTTTTTTTTTTGTTTGTTTGCTCTTTTGTTTTTTAAATTACAAAGTGATTTTTATTGTTTCAAGACATTTATTTAGGGATGTATTTATATAAGGTGAAAAGTTGAATGTATGCATTCACTGACTGAGTGTTGCCTGCAGTCTGTTATGTAGAGCATCCTAGACGTATGTTTACAGAGACGTACGCATCCTCCTTTCAGAGCTTAGCAAACAGTCTTCTCATAGGAACACGTGTGTACAGCAGTGTGGTAGGATGTGTGGTAAACCGGAGCATCCCACCGGAACACACAGCACCCGAGCCTTTGCCTGATACAGTCAGTGTCTATGTGGGAGTTTTATATTGTGAGTATTTATGAATTAGCTTTCTTTGTATTACGAGTATTTATGATTCCTTGAGTAGAGTTAGTGGATCCAGCAGTAATCATTTAAAAGTGGTCTTCTGACAGTATTGTGTCACTCAGGCTGTCTGTCATTAATGATCTGAGTCATTTCCCAAGTGGCTGCCCAGTCCTCATCGTTGCTGTTTAGTCTCTTGTTAGTTTGTGAGCCGTAAAGCTGCCCATTTGCACATCTTTTTTTAAAAAAAAATGTTGTGTGCTGTATTGGACTTGTGAACGTGGGTGTGTGCATGCTCGTGTTCAGGTGTACATGTACGTATGTGAATGTAGATGGTACAGTAGACCGAGTATATTCCTTGGTTGCTGTCCACTCTTATATTTTTTGAGACAGCCTCCCACTGAACGTGAAGCTCACGATTTGGCTGGCCACTGACCCTTGAGATCCACCCTGTCCGCTCCCCTAGGCGCAGTGCCACACCCAACTTTCTATATGGCTACTGGGGATTGACACTCAGGCATTTCACTGAATGAGCCATTTTTTAAGTCATATTCACATATTTATTAATAAAGATTTGCTTCTCTGTATGCTCTTTCAAAGATGTTGCTCTATTAGAAAATTTAAATTTATGTAATGAGAACTAATGAAGGATGAAAGACAAAAATAACTGCAAGCAAAACTTGAGCCTAGGTGTTTGTTATTTCATACTCCTTGTTTGCCTTCAGATCTCTTTCAGTTCCTTTTCCCCTTTAAGAAGTGCTGATACTTAGTTGAACTGCCAAAATAATAAATAACAGGTTTCTGCCGCTGCTTCTCCTCCTCCCCTGCTTCCTTCTCTTCTTTCTTGCTTTTTTCTTTTTTTCTAGACAGCGTTGGCTGTCCTGGAACTCACTCTGTAGACCAGGCTGGCCTCAGATTCAGAGGTGCACCTGCCTCTGCCTCCTGGGTGCTGGGATTAAAGGTGTGCGCCACCACTGCCAGCGATAGCAGTCTTCTTAAGAGAACAGATAATCATTCAATATGGCTTGAATATGAAACTCAGCTATAGAGAAATCCTTTTAACTTTAGTGATGCTAGAATAAAAGCTACATTCCCTAGCCCCCTACAAACTATATCCTTTAGATTTATTTTACTTTACGCATCTTGTTAATCATTTTTATCCCATGCTGTTAGTCCAGTTACCTAAAATATCCACCTTCCCTTCTAGACGTATATGTTGGGACATTGAAAGAGTACAGAACCTATGGTTGTCAAGAGTTTGCCCCCTGTAAGCTGTGCCTGAGAGTTCAGGGAGGAGGTTTCTTCAAGAGAAAATGCAGGGGCTCAGTCTTTATACTATTTTGTATTGTGAGGACCAGATGAGTGTTGGCACTATTAATTGCAAAACTGGGTAGAGTACAGCTATTTTAGAAATGTCTCGATTGGTCTTTTTCCATACCGTTCCAAACCTCTTTCTGACCGTTTACTCTGTGCTATCTTGTCTCCCATTATCAGATGAGAGTAGAACTCTGTATTGATGTGGTGAAACATTCTACACACTTAGAATAAGTTCTTCTCTACAGAGTCTTTGGTTGTAGTATAAATACTAAGCAAGCTGTGTGTTTGTTGTTGTTTTCACTATTAGATGTTAAAAACATTTTTATGCCTGCGAATCAAGGAAGTAGAAGTGAAAAAAGATACAGAGGACATTAACAAACCCAAAAGGTTCATGACTTTCAAGGAAAAGAGAAAAACGCTATCAAGAATGCAAAGAAAGGTTTGCTTTATTTTCTTTCTCATTTTTAGATGCTGGAGTTGTAGGCCTGTTTCACCATGTCCAGTTTTACATCACAGTTAAGTCAGAAAAATATTGAAATCTGTTGTGCCTCCGTGTGTGTGTGTGTGTGTGTGTGTGTGTCTGTGTCTGTGTCTATGTATGTGGTGTGATGTATGTGTATTATTTATATATATATCTAGCTATTTAGGACGTTGAAGCAGGATGATTGCTTGAGTCTAATTTGTGACTAGCATCTGGGAACTAACAAGATTTCTTTCTTAAAAAAGGAAATAAATTAAGCAAGTTTAAAATCTAAACTATTTAGAGAATTTTGTTTTCCGCACTTTTTATAAAAACACTTTTCTTAAATCAACTTGGACTGACAACTGTTAGCAGAGAGCAATAGGTGAATTTTCTTTTTTTCCCCCCTACTATGCTTAAGGTTGGGTTAGAAGGACACATAGTATCTACCCGTAAGGGTCATTTTACAGTTTAAATGAGATGGTGCATGTAAGGGCAGTCTTTCTAAACAGTAGCTGATACAACCATTATGTGAGTTCCCATTCCTCCACCTTTTCTGAGGGACAACCCCTGAGACTGGTTTGGTCAGCTTGTGTCTCCTAGCCAAGCTCGTCTCCCTTTGCTCATGTCTACGTTCATAGATAGTCTATGGCCTTACCCTGCTTTACTGCTCACACTGCCTCATTTCTGCTTTGGCTGCTATATGCGTGTGTGTCTGTGTGTGTATATACATATTCACACTTGTATATGCATGTAAGTATGTATCTAGATACATACACACACAGTTAAATAATGTTTTTGCTTTTTCCTCTTTTCAGTGGAAGAAAGCAGAAGAGAAACTGGAGCGGGAACTTCGGGAGGCCGAAGCTTCAGAGAGCACTGAGAAAAAGCTAAAACTGGTGGGCAGTGCCACTCTGTCGTACTCTCAAAATGTTTTGTTGAATGATTTTAATTATAAATTGTTTCCACTTAAACATATATCATTTTGATTTATTTGATGGGTTTAGGTAGATTTTTTTTTTTTAACATATAAGAAGTATGAGGTGATGCATGCCAGTTTATGAAATCACCAGGTCTTCATTCTATTTTGTTCCAAAATGTGCATTCTTGGAGGATGAGAAAGGGGAAGAAGCTTTGGCTTTGAAAGTTGATTATTCTAACTCAAGGAGGACAACCAGCTAGCACTAAGGTGTTCTTGTCTGCTTTCTCTGGCAGCACACAGAGACGCTGAATATTGTGTTTGTGACCTACTTCAGAATATTGAAGAAGGCCCAGAAGTCACCTCTTCTGCCAGCAGTTCTAGAAGGTCTTGCCAAGTAAGGGCCAGCCGCGTGGGCTGTGAATACCTGTGGGCAGGGCACCTGGCTCTCCGTGGGCTGTGAATACCTGTGGGCAGCACGCCTGGCTCTCCGTGGGCTGTGAATACCTATAGGCAGCGCGCCTGGCTCTCCATGGGCTGTGAATACCTGTGGGCAGCGTGCCTGGCTCTCCGAGTGTCCCCTCTGCATCCTGATGCTGTGCTTCCTGTGCTGCGCCTTTGGCTTTTCTCATTTTAAATCTTTTTAAATTGATTCTTTTTTTTCTTCTGCTTAATATGTTTCTGGCATCCCTAAGATTCACCACTCAGTTCTTGATTCTGTTCTGTTTTATGTATATGGATATTTTATCTTCGTGTATGTCTGTACACCATGTGTGTGCATGGTACTCTCAGAGGGCACAGATGGGCATTGGATTCCTGGGATTGGAGTTAACAGATAGTTGTAAGCTGCTGTGTGGGTGCCGAGGTAACCTAACTCTGGAGGGACACATGCCCTTAACCATAGGGCCATCTTTCCAGCCCAAATTCTCAATTCCTTTTGGTACTACGCTGTTGGTGTTCTGCCAGCCGTTTGTGCCACACACGATTCTTCAGTCTGTTTTATTAACCCAGCGTGCAGATCATGCCTTTAGTTCTCTGCATCTGTTCCTGCTAAAACAGATCCTGTGTATGCTGTCAACACTGATCTTAGGGAATGTTAGCTCAAAGTAATAGTTATTAAATCTGAAGTGGTACCTTGTACTCATTGCTATCCTATATGATATGATGCACACCACAGATGCAATTTGAAACTTTCTGCTAGCCACATTAGGTAGCAGAGATTTAGAAACAGACTTGCAAATACAGCTCTGGCTGGAAGATAAGAGTTCTGGTCTTACACAGTCTCACTAGTGACTGGAGCTTACAGGGCTGTGCTTCCTTGTGAAAAATTATGTCCTTGTCATTAGAAACCTGCAGAAAAGGCAGAGCATAGGAGGGATTATGAAACCTGCTACTTTTGATTGTTTTGGTTTTGACAAATGGGGGTCTTCTCTGTACTCCAAGGTAGCCTAGAAGTCACTATGTAGTTCAGACTGGCCTTTAACTTGTGGCTTCCAGGTGTGAATCAGCATTCTAGTTCCTGACATCTGTTTGTTTATTTTTGTTTTATGGGTAATTCCTTATTTAAAAAATAGGCCCATGTTTTTCTTTTTCCAAGTAATATATGCTCATTTTATAAGTCCAGAAAATAAGAAATTTAAATAAGCTTTGTGTTTGTGTGTCTGCTTGTCCTTTTTTGACACAAAAATGGAAGAATATTTGTGTAGTATCTTTTAAGTCCCCTTAAGTTACTCAAAGATCTTCCCATGGTAGCACATAGAGAACATTTCCTTCTTCTTCTTCCGCTTCCTCCTCCTCTTCCTCTTCTCCCTCCCTCCCTCCTCCTCCTCCTCCTCCTCCTCCTCCTCCTCCTCCTCCTCCTCTTCCTCTCCTCCTCCTCCTCCTCTTCCTCCTCCTCTTCCTCTCCTCCTCCTCCTCTTCCTCTCCTCCTCCTCCTCCTACTGCTCCTGCTCCTCCTCCTCCTCCTTCTTTTTTAATATTTTATTTTTATTTTTAGGGATTTTTGTTTGTTTTTGTTTTTCATGACAGAGTTTCTCTGTGTGTAGCCCTGGCTGTCCTAAAACTCACTCTGTAGACCAGGCTGGCCTCGAACTCAGAAATCTGCCTGCCTCTGCCTCCCAAGTGCTGAGATTAAAGGCGTGTGCCACCACCGCCCATTTTTAGAGATTTTTGAAGAATGGTCTTATGCAGCCCACACTAGCCTCAAACTTGTATAGCCAAGGATGACAAATTTCTGATCATTCTCCTCTACTTCCCAGGTGCTGGGATTATAGGCATACACCTTATTTTGATGTCTTCATGAACTTGAGCATATGCATTCTCAGATGAAAGAAAGGCCATTCTCATTTTAAGTTCTTATTAATAATGCCACATTGTATAGGTCGTGGTGGCTCAAGCCTTTAATCCCAGGAGGCAGAGGTAGGCATGTCTGTTTTGAGTTCTAGGCCAACCTGCTCTACAGGATGAGCTCTAGGATAGCCGGGGCTACACGGAGAACCCAGTCTTGAAACTGCCCACCCCTGCCCCCCACAGTATTGCCACATTCTTCCTATGAAATTGGTAGCAGTGTATGTGGAATCTCTCACTTCGTTCAGAAGTCTAACAGATGCTTGGACTTGTGGTTTTGTAGTGTACATAGTGTTCTCACATCTAGTAGCTAAGATTCCTGAACTCTGCTATCTCATTTGTTTCAAGAAATAGAGGCCTCGGGCAGTCGAGTGATTGAATATAGTATCACGTAAGTCATTAGGAGCAGAACTTTAATATAGTCACCTGTCTAATAATTTTAAATTTTATTTTCAAGTATATCATAGTGTCCATATTCCCAGTTTAAGTGCCAAGGATTGAGACCTATCTCAATCCTTGCTCCACCTGGCAGCAGCGCCTCTAACTCCCAAAGTCTCTGCTCTTAAACAAGATTGCTTGATTGATTTACATAAGTGCTCTATTTCTATATATCTCCCCAAAGAGGGCATCAAATCCCATTATAGATGGTTGTGGGCTACCATGTGGTTGCTGTGACCTCTAGAAGAGCAGCCGGTGCTCTTAACCCACCGAGCCATCTCTCCAGCCTCCCCCAACCTCACGTTCTTACAAATGAGAGAGTCCTTTCTTTCCACTGCTTCCTGTTAGCTGGGAAGCTTGTTTCTGTCGGCTCCTCTATGACTTGTAGAAACCCAGTGCATTTAGTCAGGGTACTTGTTAACTTGTTTGTCAGGACAGAGTATTTTTGTCTGATGCCTCATATTCCTATCAAGTATAATGCCCAGCAGTGCGAGAATTGTATAAAAAGTCAGTTTGAATTAAGTGAGCGCTATCAGTGATCACTTACTTCCATTACAACTAACAATTAGAAATAAGTAATATTTACAATGTTGTATTTATTTATTTACTTATTTATTTTGGTTTGTTTTTTCGAGACAGGGTTTCTCTGTGTAGCCCTGGAACTCATTCTGTAGATCAGGCTGGCCTTGAACTCAGAAATCCTCCTGCCTCTGTCTCCCAAGTGCTGGGATTAAAGGCATGTGCCACCACTGCCCGGCTAAAAGTCAAGCTGTAACCATACTTTTTGGCTATTTTATTGGGTTCTTTCACCTATCACCCTTTTCCACCCCAGTTCCTTCCAACCCTCTAACACTAGGTAGGAAAGAAAGAAGATTAGAGGGGAAAGGGCATGGTGATCTCATTAGACTCTTTCCTGCTGATTAGGGGCCTCGAGTTCCTTGGGGCAAGTTCAGTCTTCCTCAGCAGGATTTCCAGGACCACTTGTCCAGACAAACTGCACCAGCAGCAGCCAGCAGCAGCCTTGTGGGGCTCAGGCACTTTTATACCCTCTCAAGAGTCCTCAGAATTTCAAACATAAGTGATCTGCAGCTGGCAGAATCACACCACTGCCAGAGTACTAGTCAGTTTGCAGTCAGCTGCTGCAGACAGCCTGACCACTGCCAGAGTACTAGTCAGTTTGCAGTCAGCTGCTGCAGACAGCCTGAAGCAGTCCCATATCCCACACCTGGGATTAAAACAAAAACAGAGTCACACAATATAACTGGGTTTTTTTAAGAAATTCAAATTCTCACTACATCAGGCTATTTTTACTTGCTTTATTTCTGCTTTTGGATTATTTAGTAATTAAACTTTATTTGATTCTAGGTTTGCACATCTTATAAATGTGGAGTTTTTTGATGATTTATTAGTGGTTCTTCACACCCTCATTGAGTCTGGTGTAAGTAACTTTATCATTGATTACGTTTTAAAGATGTAAATCGCAAAAGTCATTCTCATTTGTGTTTTTGTTTTTGTTTTGTTTCTATAAAGGATCTAAGTTATCAAGAAAGTCTCCACTGTGTTCAAACTGCTTTTCATATTCTTTCTGGACAAGGTGAGTTACTACTCTAGACTTCATTTGCTTTGTCGCTGAAGACTAACTTGACCTAACTTGAGTTTGTTGTCATCTCAAGGTGATGTTTTAAATATTGACCCGATGAAATTCTATACACATCTCTACAAGACACTGTTTAAATTACATGCAGGTATGTTTTCTGAAGATGCTTGCTTGGTACATATGTATAGTCTGAGAGTGTGTTTGATCAACATTGTAGCCAGTGAGAAAAAGGATCTGCTGCATAAGGCTGGCTTGCCCTTGCCATGCCTCTGCAGTTAATGTTGCATGAGATTTGGGTGAAAGAACTTCTGACACTGACTGGGAATGCAGTAAGTGCAGCCCAGTACATCTCTCAGACTCTCTTGGCTAGGAGGATGGTTTTCAGCGGGTATGACAGTTCATCATGGGGTCTCTGGCGTTCAGGAAGTGGCATAATGCAAGCATAAAGAGAGTGACCCTGAAGGACGTCTGTTTCAGGTGCTACCAACGACGGGATTGAGATTGTGCTCCACTGCCTCGATGTCATGTTAAGCAAGCGCAGAAAGCAGGTTTCTCATCAGCGAGCTCTTGCCTTCATCAAACGCCTTTGTACACTTGCTCTGCAGGTTCTTCCAAATTCAAGCATTGGCCTTTTAGCAACTACCAGGATATTGATGCATGTGAGTAGTAACATAAAGAGACAGCTTAGTTCTCACGATGTACTGGCACGTGCTTGTTTGTACGTGCCTCTTTCCCTTGCATGTTTCATTTTTATTACTAAAGTAATTCCTAGCCAGATGCAGTGGTTCATGCCTCGCAGTTACATAGGATACTGATGCTGAAGGACTGCTCAAGCCCATGAGTTTCAGGCCAGGCTAGTGTGCATAGCTTGTTCCAGGCCAGCCAGCGATGCACAGTGAGACGCTGACTCAAAAGACACTGCTGGTGGGCTGTAAAAATGGAGCAGCGGACGTGCTCCTGTTACTGCCCAGCCTGCTGTCCATTTGCAGGGTGAATTGTGAATTTAAGAAATAGGTAGCACTAGGATATGCACTCACACAGCTTGGCATTTTAATGCTTCTTTGTTTTCCTAAGAATATAGAAATTGCTGTTATAAATGATGCTCTAACAAATGTTGGTACATTCAGTGTTTATCTGTAAGAAAGATCCCTTAAAGTGAGATTGGAAGACATGAAAAATATGCCATCTTTGTACATTGAGTAAATCTCTACAAACCAAGACATTCTTTCATGGTACACATGTAAATTGTTTCTTACTAAAGCTAGGTTTAAAGATTTTAAAATTGTAGTTCTTACTGTAACCGCAAATTTAAATACAACTGTAGGACAGTCACATCTTTAAGTTACCTTAGTTAATTCTTTTTTATGTGATGTTTCTGCAGACTTTTCCTAGAACAGATCTCTTGCTTGATAATGAGTCTCAGGGCAGCGGGGTCTTTCTGCCTGAGCTGGAGGAGCCAGAGTACTGTAATGCACAGAACACTGCACTGTGGGAGCTGCACACACTTCGGGTAAGGGCCATCCTTTCATCTCTCCTCCACTCACTCCCCTCTCCTCACTTGCCCCCCACCCCTGTTTATGAATGAGCAATACGTTTTCACCTTTTCCTCAGTAGCTCTTGCCAGAATGCACATATGTGTTTTCTGGAGTGCCTTCTGTGGAAGCGTTACGTAAGACCTGTCCTCCTTAAGACCTGTCCTCCTTACGACCTGTCCTCCTTAAGACCTGTCCTCCTTAAGACCTGTCCTCCTTAAGACCTGTCCTCCTTAAGACCTGTCCTCCTTACGCTGCTGAGTACATTCTCTAAAAAAGCAGACCGTGATGTAGTTTTGTAATGAGCTTATGGAAATGGAATGAAGTCTTTCCCTAACACTGTTTGTTATCAGGTACATTTATACCACATTGGGTCCTATCCAAGGAGACTTTGGGAGGCTCCATTACCCAGAGGCTTCACCTATATTGCCAAGATCCGACAGCGAGTCCAGCATTAGAGTGAGCCTAGGAACTGTGCTGACTCATTCCTCACTAGGAAATAGAAACTGCCTTTTGTTATTTCTTTTTATACTCTTTTTTTTTTTTTTTTTTTTTTTTTTTTGTTTTTT
>JADRCC010577494.1:17289-27921 GCA_019843855.1 Hylomyscus alleni
GTATATTTTAATCCTGAGAACAAAGGGTTTATGTTTTGAGATAGAGTCTTTCTATGTAGCCCTGGCTGTCCTAGAACTCAGAAATCTGTTGAGACCTGGTATTAAAGACATGCTCCACCACACCTGGTTAGTAATATATTCTTTTAAAAATTTTAAAGTTTTACTAAAACTTAAAATCTTATTATTTTTCCCTTCCCTCTCATGTCCATCTCCTCTCATGTCTGTCTGCTTTAGCTCCCTCTCAAGTTCATGGCCTTTTTCTCTTTATTTCCTAACATATATATTATATATTATACATTATATTATATCATATATGTATATATACAGATTATAAGCATATCAACACATACATATGCATAGATACGACTTGCAGAGTGTGTCTATTGTTGCTCGCATGTATGTGACTTTGGGCCGACTTCTCTGATTGGCTAGAGGCTCAACCCTGGGAAGACTAACTTCCCACTTTGTATCTGCAGTCCTTAGTTGCTGAGGAGTAAGCCCTTGTCAGAGTTCTTCTTTCACATTAGCATGTCTCTGGGATATTGTGCTTGTTGAGATCATGTTTAGGCAGCCGTGTTGTTGAGGTAGCTTGGGGGAGAGCTTCACTATCCTTTTGAGGAGACACGGTCTCACTACAGATTTTCCGGGTCAAAGGTAATACTCTTTATATATGTGTTGAAATGATCCGGATTCATGTTTTTAGTTCATTATTTTTTTAGACTAAATTAAAAAAAGCTGTGGCTTGTGTTTTTAAATAATGAATAATGTTTGTGAAATAGTGAATAATTGTTAAATAATGAATAATGTTTCTTTTTCCTCTTCAGAGACATTACCATCCCATTGTGCGAAGATTTGCAGCACATCTGCTTTCTGGGGCACCATCTGAGGGCTCCGAGGCCCTCAAGCCCGAGCTGAGCCGAAGGTAACGTTTGCCACCGAGTTGCTTTACGTTTCTGCTTTCTGAGACTTACTATGTAGACCAGACCGGCCTGGAACTCAGAGTTCCTCTTGATTCTGCTTCCCAGTGCTATTACTAATGATGTGTGTCACCTGGCCCATTTAGGGTTTATTTTTGTGTGCTTGGGATCAAACCCAAAACACCAACTTAGTCTAAGACTAAAAAACTCTGAAACTAGCCCTTACCCTTTTATTTGTGTGTGTGTGTGTGTGTTTGTGTGTGTACTTGTGTGTACAGGTGCATGTGTGTATGACAGCTTGAGGACATTAGAGGTCAAATTGTGTGTTGTCCTTCAGAATTCATCCACTTGATTTTTTTGATTCAGGATCTAGACTTGCTGGCCCGTGAACCCCAGTGCTTCTCAGTCTTTGCACTTTTGACTACAAATAACTATGCCTGGCTTTTTTTTTTTTTTTTTTTTTAAATCATGTGATGGCTAGGCTTGAACTCAGGTCCTCAGCTTGCACAATAAGCACTTTAGCAACTGAGCTATCTGCACAGCCCCGGGTTTTTCTTTTTCTTTTTCTTTTTCTTTTTCTTTTTCTTTTTCTTTTTCTTTTTCTTTTTCTTTTTCTTTTTTCTTTTTTGTAAGTCCATAGATTTCTTTAATTTAGATGTTATACATGAATTGTAACCTAGACTGATTTCATACTGTCTTTAGAGTATGAGCGAAAATGGAAGAAATTTGTATTTTTGTTTGATTGTTTTAGATGGGGTCCCATGTATCATTCAGGTTCTGCTAACCCATCCTTAGCAGAGTGATCAGCCTTCTATCACAACCAGTGGATCTTGAGTGGGGGTGCAGAACTGAACAGTGGGGGGTGTTGAGGAGAGCTTACACAAGTGCAGACTCACGGGAGACATGCTTCAGTGAGACAGCTCGTTTAATTGGGGGTACGAGTAGGGGCTTTAGGATGAGTGTACATCATTGGCCAGGGCCAGAGTGCTGGGGTGCCTCATTAGCACAAGGAGGAATTCCAGGTGCTGCTGGACATGACCTTGTAAGGGGAAAAGAAGTTTTAACCTGGCTGCTGGGCTGTGTGACCTCCTTTAGTGGGGCAAAGGTGGAGGTACAAGGCTCCGTGCACAGGGACACACAGGCCTGGGAGAGGGGCCAAGCAGTCCTACAACTGCCAATTTCCAGGGTTTGGACGTGTTTTGACCCCAGTCTTGCTGCAGGCCTGCTTTCCCTGGCCTCATACCCATGTAGTCTAGGATGACCACAAACTTAACCATCTAAGTAAGAATTTATGTGTGATGATCTTACATTCTTGACCCTATCCCTCCACTTCCAAGCACTGGGATTACAGGTATGCCCCCCACTGTGCCTGGCTAGTTGTTACCATTTAAGATTGGAAAATCTCACTTAAAATTGACTTCCTGCTTGTCTTGAAATACTAGATTTAGTTCTTTCATATGGAAGATTTTTTGTTTAGATTTAATTATGCGTATGAGTTTTTGGTTTACATATATGTCTGTGTACCATGTGCATGCTGCATGCTCGTGACCCCCTGAAACTGGAGTTATGAATGGTTGTAAGCCACCTTGTAGGTGCTGGGAATTGAACCTGGGTCCTCTGCAAGAGCAACAAGTGCTCTTAACCACCGTGCCATCTCTTCAACCCCTATTTTGTATTTTAAAATTACCAATATTAGTTAGTAAGTCTCTCCAGATAAGGCTCAACTCTGCCATTTTCTATAAACCCTTTGTGGTAGGTAGAGATAATGTTCGGCCATACTTGACACAGCTGCTGCTTTTTCTTTTTCAGCAGTGTCCTGTGTCTCCCGCTAGCCTTGTTCCTTTTCTTTCCTTTTGCATTGCAAGGAACATAAGCAAATACGTGTGCAGGGCAAGCATTCATCCAGTCTCAGCCCCAACTGACTCGTGTTTTGTTTTGTTTTTCCAAACAAGGTTTCTCTGTGCAGCCCTGGCTTTTCTGGAACTCACTCTGTAGACCAGGCAGGCTTCTAACTTGATCTTCTGTCTCTGCCTCCCGAGTACTGGGGTTAAAGGTGCGTGACACCACTGTACAGCTTAACATTGACTTTTGTTTATTTGATTTTTGCTTTGTTTTGTTTTTTACAAGACAGGCTTTCACCATGTTTCAAAGATAGAAAAGTGTAGACCCTTTTGTCATTGATTTTAGTAATCATTCTGGCATATTTTTATTAATAATCTTAAAATTTTGCCTCTTTTGTGCCTGTTTTCCTTGAAGGAAGATGAAGCCTAGATTTGTCTTTAAGGCTTGGCCAGTGGAGAATGCTTTCTTCTCTTGGGGAATGAAGCTTGGGGTGTTAAGTACAGTCCTTATCTCTGTCCTTTGAGTAATGTGGGCTAATAGTAATCCCATATGATTAAGATTTACTTACTTGGGGCCAAGTGGTGATTGTGCATGCCTTTAATCCCAGCACTCAGGAGCCAGAGGCAGGTGGATCTTTGAATTTGAGGTCAGCTTCACCTCTACAAAGTGACTTCCAGGACAGCCTTGCCATAGAAAATACATAGAAAAACCTTGCCATAAAAAATCAGAAAAGATTTACTTACATGGTTTGGGTAATGTATTTTCTTTCGTGAAAGAAAATACATTAATACCCAAACCATGTTTTTCATCCAGGCTAATCACTAAAGGGTTGAGTGGTGTTAAACGTTCATGGATGGCAACTCCATCCAATACTCCTCTGAATCCAGTGACAGATTTAGTAGCTTGTCATTAATATCACTGATCGAGTTAGGATTCATTCAGACGAGCTGGTCAACATCTGCTTAATACTCTTCCTGGGCTACAGATCTGCATTTCTGAGTGTGAACTAGATTTCTCTGAAATAGCTTTAATAGGATAGTGTTTATACTACAGAGGAATTTAGGTCTTATTTATTTTTGAGACAAGACCACTCTAAGTATCCTCAAGCTGTTTTGTAGACGAGGATATTCCAGTCTCTTAATTACTAGGATTAAAGGCATGTACCACCAAACCTGGCTAATTTGTGTGGGGTCTTTTGGTTTATGTTTGTTGTTGTTTGTTTGTTTTGAGGGGTATTTGTTTGTTTTGTTTTGTTTTGAGACAGAATCTCATTCTGTAGCCCTGGTTGTCATAGTACTCAACTATGTCGACCAAGCTAGACTCAAACTCATGTATCTGTCTGCCTCTGCTTCCCTAGTGCTGGGATTAAAGGCGTGTGCCACCACTGCCCAGTTCTAGTTTGTATCTTTAATGAATGAGTTGATTGAATGTTCTTAAAGTTACACAGATAGTGATAGTATCTCTGCATATCTTATATTTTTATTATAGATCTGCAGTTGAACTGTTTGAGGCTTACAGCATGGCAGCAATGACGTTCAACCCACCTGTTGAATCTTCACAGTCCAAAAGGAAGGTATGTGATACTTGTTTCTTACAAAGAGAGAGTAAACATTGAACCAATGCATGTGCTAGCAATTCAACTCGACTTTGCCAGTTTTCTTTTCTTTTTTGAAACAGGGCATTGCTTTGTAGTCCAGGCTGACCTTGAACTTACTGACTTGCTTTAGGCTCCCATCAATTGGGACTATAGGTGTTGACCACCAAGGCCAGGCTCTAGGAGTTAAGATTGGGGTAGATTCATGGTGCTAGAATTCTAAAGAGATGGTTGGTGAGACTTTCATACAGTTTAGGGTAGGTCAGAGATCTGGCCAAAGATCTCTCTTTACTGTATTTATTTTCTTGTTGTTTTTATTTTGTTTGTTTTGAGACAGAGTTTCACTATGATCTCTAGCTGGCTGAACTCACAGAATCCACCTGTCCGTACCTTCTGAGTACTGAAAAGCATGTGTCATCACTGTACCCAGCCCCAGAAACTCTGTTCCATTGGCTGGTGTTCACTGTCAGTGGCTTTGCTCAGCTTGGTTATTACTTACAATGTGAGTGGCTTTAACTATTAATTTCAACTTTTTTCAGGATAAATGTTTACAAGGAGACTCATTTTTGAATGAAGATTTAAATCAACTAATCAAAAGATACTGTAATGAAGCTGCTACTGAGATACCACTGGATTTCAGCAAGTGTTTGAAAAACTCATCACGGTAGCACAGAGTGAATGGACTGTCGTTATATCTATATGTGCATGACACATACAGATATGTGGGGCCTGTGTCTTTTTGAACAAGGAAGACTTCCTAAGAATGGTTCTATGAGAATGGAAGCAGGCACAGAAGACTGCTTATTGGCTTGCTTTTCGTGCCTTGCTCGGCTTGCTTTTTTATACAGTCCACACCAACTTGTTCAGGAATGGCACTGCCCATCAGTCGTGAATTCTATAAATGCCCTGCAGACATGCCATAGTCTAGTCTAATGGAGGCAGTTCTTCAGTTGAGAAGAACTCAGGAGACTCCAGTGTATGTTAAATCGACAAAACAAGACAGTTACTAAATTCTCTTTATAACTAAATCAATATTATTATTGCAGCACCATAGGTGAAAGCAAATAAAATAGATTTTATGGGTTTTTTTTTCTTTTTTTCTTTTTGTTTTTTTCGAGACAGGGTTTCTCTGTATAGCCCTGGCTGTCCTAGAACTCACTCTGTAGACCAGGCTGGCCTCGAACTCAGAAATCTGCCTGCCTCTGCCTCCCAAGTGCTGGGATTAAAGGCGTGCGCCACCACCGCCCGACTTTGTGGGGTTTTAAACCTTTGTGGGTTTTATTTTTATTTTTCATGTGATTTAATTTGATTAAAAACAATATTTTCTAATAAATGTATTTACTTATTGACTTTCCATCCCCATGGCAGACCCCCTTCCTTCTCGTCCACCCCCCTTAGATGACTCCTTCCTTCCCCCCTCTCCTTCACTTCTGAGATGGGGGAGGTCCCCCTTGGGTACCAACCTACACTGGCACTTCAAGTCACTACAGGACTAGGTCCATCCTTTTCTACTGAGGTCAGACAAGGCAGCCCAGTTAGGAGAACGACCCACAGGCAGGCAACGAAGTCTGGGTAAGACCAGCTCCAGTTGTTGGGGGATCCGAATAAAGACCAGCCTGTACATCTGCTATATATTGGGGGGGAGGGGGCTAAGTCCAGCCCTTGTATGCTCTTTGGTTGGTGGTTCAGTCTCTGGGAGCCTCCAATTTTGTGATGTTTTTGATAAATAAGTTAAAGTTAGACTCTTGTTCATTGGCTCTTGTTGAGTGACACAATGAGGAATGACCAAATCATACCTTTAAGGAGGAGTGAGTGCTCTCATTGCTAGTACCAGTGTGTGTGAGAATGTAGAATCTTTGAAGTTGGGTTAATTTTTTACCTGAGAGCGATGGGGGAAAATTGCTCAGTAGGATGAAAGGTCCAAGATTTCCAGTGCCATAGGAACTGACCAACCAGGAAAGTGTTTTCCTCTTAAATTCTTGCAGATAGAAATGTATATGTTTATAAATAGAGTTATAAAGAACTATTGTATGTAATAGCTATTATCATTGTAGAGATGACTCACAAAAAATGTGTACATAAATATTTTCTACTATTAATAACTGAATAAAGTAGCTTCCATTTCTACTTCTAGTCTTGTGAGGTTTTCTTTGTTTTTTATTTTAGTGAAAAACAGTTCAGCTAAACAGATTAATTCAGTGCTACAGAAGCCAGTCATTCTGGGACTTTCTTTTAAAGAGTTCTTTCTTCATAAAAATGTGAAACCAGAAAATTCTTTCACCACCCAGAAGAGTCAGAGATGGTGACCAGTTACCAGTTTAAAGCCAGCCTTTACTTCTTTTCCTAATTGGGCATGTGGTATGTGGGCAGAGAAGAGGCGGACAGTTACTGGAGGAGGGAACAGGGAAACAGTTACTGGCTGGATTTAAATCTGGGTATTCTTATGTGTGAGTTCTGGAAGTCTTTTTCTTTCCTTTTTTTCTTTTTGAGATAGAGTTTCACTATGTACTCTGGGCTGTCCTGGAATCAGAGCGATCTGCCTGCCTGGGATTAAAGCTATGCCCAGCCTATAGTTGTGAAGGCCTTTTTTTTGTTGTTGTTTTTTTTGAAATAGGGTTTCTCTGTGTAGCTCTTTGCTGTCCTGGAACTCACTCTGTAGACCAAGCTGGCCTGGAACTCAGAAATCTGCCTGCCTGTGCCTCCCAAGTGCTGGGATTAAAGGTGTGCGCCACCACCGCCTGGCATCAGTGAAGGCCTTTTTAAGGCTTTATTGGTTTTTGTTTTGAAACAGGATCTCCCTATGTAATCCTCGCTGTCCTGGAACTCCCTGTGTAGACCAGACTGGCCTTGAACTCACAGAGAGGCTCTTGGCTCTGCCTCCTACTGTACCCAGTTAAGGTTTGATTATTGATGATGAGAAATCGCATGGTTCAGCATACAAATACTTTCTTAAATCCTACTATTTGAATACAAATTTCCAAGAATGTTAGAAATATTTGTATGTGCAACCAAAAGATCTGTCTATCATAAATCAATTATTTTTTAACACTGATGCATTCATATTTCACTTCATCAGCATCAATTTTATATAGGTGAAAAGTCAGCTTTAAAGTAGAAATTGGCAGGATATTCATGAATGTATTACACTTTTCAGTTTCTTGTCACAGTTGGACCATAAATTTATACAGTTAGCATTTCAATAACGTGAATATGATGAACTTTGTACATCAATTTTTTCTTATATGGCCTTATGTTAATGTTTTCTTTGTGGAGTAAGTATTATAGTCATTAATAGTCACAAGCATATATATATATATATATATATATATATACACACATATATACACACACACACATACACACACACACACACACACCTACCTTGAGGGTTATATTAAGCTATAGCCTTAATTTTTTAAAGAAAGATCTTGGGCACCTATTATGTATCACAAGGCACTTAAAAGCGAGGTGCATTTGTAGGAGTAAAACAGCCTTGGTTTTTCATGGTCTTTGATGCCAAGTCAGGTAAGTCACCCTATTTAAAAATCAAGCATTACCCAGCTTCAGTGTCAGAATGAATTATTTCCTGGGTCAGAGCTGTCATCTGAAATAAGCACAGTATGCGTTCAGTCAAGAGAGGTGTCGACTATCTTAGTAATGGAGGTTCAGAGTGTGTTTAAAAACCATTCGTTTAATATACCCTTGTGTCAGAAGTCTCTAGTTTGTAGTTACTTTTAGGAAGAGATCACAGAGAGCATGTAGCTTAGCCAAGGGCCGTGGGAGGGATGAGGAAGGTCCAGCCTTTGTCTAAGACACTGCTTAGTCAGGACCTGTGCATTCCCCTTTTTTGGTCTTGGTGCTTTTGTGAGAGAAGCATCTCTAAAGGGTTAAAAGTGCATCTGTGATCTCTTACTGCATCTTACACTGCCCAAGATAAGGTTAAAAAAAAAAAATCTCCAAAAACCGTGTTCTGTATAGGCAGGGGAGTGTAGCTGTCTGTGGAGCTTTAAATGTATTTTGGAGTTAATTCTATTTTTCTGCAACAAAGCTAACCCTATTCCTTTCAGAACCCAGTCTTGGGCATCTGCAGAGATACTGGGAGGGAACAGAGAGGGGATGATAAGTTTTAAAGAGAAGCCTGGCATGTGTTATACTGGGCCTTCATGAACCATCCGTAAAACAGGTTTTGAGTCCAGACTCCATTTTGATCTCCTGGACACTCTAAACTCTTGCTTGTGCTGTGGATGACATGCGAAGAGGCCTTACCTCAGGAGGGCATTTCCACCTGATAGTATTCTTACTGCCCACTGATTTATCCCCAGCTGCCCCCATTCCCAGACACACTATTCTAATCTTGTCAGTTAACCAGTTGTAAATGGACAGGTGACTGGGAAGAGAATGTCTTTGCCTTCCTCCTGAGTATCATTTTATTGCCAGGTAATTTTTGTTTACAAATTGGGCTGCCAACTTTGACATGGGTACGAGGTCTTTGTGCATGTAGAGAGGCACTAGGGGAACCAGGAAAGTTAAACACACAGGCTTGTCTCTTCAAAGGAAAGGAGCAATTTACCTGTTTTTCTACCCAGAATTCTAGGAATGGATGTTTACAACCTGGTAATATTTTTAATTTTGGGGTTTTTTGAGACGGGATTTCTCTGTGTAGCCTTGGCTGGCGTAGAGACCAGGCTGGCCTTGAACTCATCTGCCTCTGCCTCCCAAGTGCTGGGATTAAAGGCGTGCTCCATCACTGCCCTGCTAAACCTGGAAACCTTTTGCTATCTGTAGGGCCAGGTTAATCCCAGACTTTGCCTCCCTAGATCTTGAGCGTAGCCTCTCAGTCAATAAAACCCAGCTCGTGAGAGCTGTTACTTGTACTTTACAACAGTCTAAGCAACAAGCCAGTCTTGACTCCCATAGGCTATTTTCCCTAGATCTTTATCTAGAAGCATTGTTTCTAAGTCAATAACCCATCTTTATGGAAGGAGCCATTTGTACTTTGAAAGAGTTTCAATGTAAACATGTCTTAAATGTTGTACAGACAGGATTGACTTAATCGTCATCCAGAAACCTTTTTTTTTTTTTTTCTTTCAAAATTGTGCTGTGCTTAAATACGGCTAAAATGAATGGAAGTTTGAACAAACCCAGTTAATTAAGTTGTGTTGAACCAGATTTTCTTCTTGCCTCCCGGGGATCGCCATAAGCCTTTTCACCTTTTCAGGGACCCTCACATTCACACCTTTAAAATGAAACCAGCTTGCATATTTAAGTTCTTTTTTATACCAATTTTACTGATTTAAGATTTTGTTATCCAGATTTCTTATATGCTAAAAAGTATAAAATGGTGGTGGGCATAATTCTAGTGGTCATTCTAATTTATTATAAATAGGATTATTTCTTTTATTTGATAGACTAGCGTGGCCCATAATTCAGATTTTGCTAAGGAGTTGTAATGCAGTCCCGTGCCTTAACTGGTGCTCTGATCATTGGTAGACTGCTGTGTGGGGTGCTATGAGACAGAACCATGACCCCATAATTTTATAATAAAGCCAAAAAACTCCTTGCTTAGTGACATAGTAGCCAACTTAGCTTGTGTTGACATTCATACAATGAAAATCCCTGCCGATGCATTTCTTAAAATATGTCCTCATCATTAAGTGACACATTCCTGTAACAGAGCTGTTAATACTTTGTTATATGACGTGGGGTAGGCAGATGTGGAGATAGAGGATAGATCATGTTATGGAATCAGTCTTCTCCTTTTACTTTTCCATTGGTTCTGGGGTCAAACTGAGGTCATCAAGCTTGTGTGTCAAGGGTCTCCTCTGGGCCATCTCACTGGCCCTCTTTACATATGCTAATAATCTCTCCTGCTTAAAGTCTTGGAGACTCAATTTTAATAGAGTATCTCCTTTAACCCAAACTGGGTTGCACATTTGAATATGGGGTCAGCTTCAGATTTGTTCTGTATCAAATCTCCATCTATTGTAAGGACCACTAGGGTAGGGTGGGGTAAATCAGCCTGGCTCTGTATTTTATTACCTGTAGGTTTTGTTTGGCTCTGGCTGGTTAGACCAGTAATTTAATTTTCAACCCAAGGTAACCCAAACCGTTTGGCCTCTTTAATTTACAGAAAATTGATAAAATGTTTCCAGAATATGTTTTAAAACTGAAGCAGCACCGTGTGCTTGTTACAGACCTAGTATTTGATCTAAAAGGGACCCGTTAGTGCTGTGTAACTGCCAGATGAGAATAGTCTGAATTCTCTTGGCAAGAGCATGA
>JADRCC010577495.1:0-11511 GCA_019843855.1 Hylomyscus alleni
ATATGAGCAAAGAGGCCAGAAAAGGTTGTCAGATCCCTTAAAGCTGGAGTTACAAGTTGTGAGTCTCCTGTTGTAGGTGCTGGGAACTGAACTTGGGTCTCCTACAGAGAATTCGGTGCTTCTAACCACAGCACCATCTCTCCAGCCCCATCATTTTCACTTTCTTTTATTTTATCTACTTATTCATTTATTTGTTTCCTCCACACTGGTTTCATTCATTCAAATATCACTCTGAAGAGTATTTGTCATTTACTAAGCTTAACATGGAGTGAAGTCCTCCTTCCTACAGCTGACATGCTTCTAAGACATCCTGCTACCTACTTGGCCTCTCTCTCCTGGAGAGGCACTCAGCCCATGCAGCAGTGTGTAGATATTCCTGGACTACTTTATGGCCCTAAGAGTTCCTGCTGAGGGACAGGCAGCCTTTGAAACACCAGGAAATGTACAAACTTTTGGGAGGGTCATTCCCGTCCTTTACACACACACACACACACACACACACACACACACACACACACACTCAGTGACTGTCAACTTCTGCAATGTGAAACCAAAGACAGAGAGCTGTCTGTTAGATCCTAGATTCAACTTACATCTTAGAAGTGAATCATAAACCAAGCATTGCAGAAGCTCCAGACCCCTGCGCTCAACCCAGTACCAATGAGAACAGTTCCCACTGTCCATTGTTCATATTTTCTTTATTTTCAACCTTATTATTTTAATCTCATGACAAGTATCAGTTACTAAGTACTTGTTCAGTGTGTGTATCTGAGCTTCTCAAATATTACCCCAAACAATCCTTTTAGATTAGAGCTGACTTTGTCTTGCAAAGAGTCACTGACAATGTTTAGAAGCATTTTTTGTTGGCATTCTGGAAGAATTTGCAGCTGGTATCTATGGGATAATGGCAGTGGGTTCTGATAAAATCTCCCAGAGCCCAGGGCAGTTGGGAAGACAAAGAGCAACCTAAGTCCCAGTTTCACGAAGGCTAATATTGGGAATTGCCAAGCTAATCCTTTCCATAGTTTGATCATTACCACCACCACCTTCACTATCGTCATTATCACTGCCATCATCATCATTACCATAATTATCATTATCATCCTTGTGCTAGTTAGACCTCCAGTACTGTGATGAAACACTGACCAAAAGGGGAGGGAAGGGATCACTTGGCTTCCAGGTGGCAATCAATAACCAAGCAAAGTCAGGGCAGAAACTGACTCATAAAATCATGGGACTTATTGGTTTGCTCTCTAGCTCATGCTCAGGAGGTTTTTATTATACACTGCAGGCATACCTACCTCGTGATGGTGCTGGGCCCTCCATGGCAATCACCATTAAGACAATCTTTCAAAGACATGGCTATAAGTCAATCTGACCGAGGCAACTCTTCAACTGAGATTCCCTCTGCCCAGGTTACCTCTAAGGTTTTGGTAAGTTAGCAATAAAATCTAACCAGCATAATTATCACTGCCACTGCCACTGCTGCCACCACCATCACCAAACACCACCATCAACACCATCATCTTGATTTTGCAGGAGAGGAAACTGAGGCATGTGTAATTTGTTTGGGTAGCTGTGCTGGGCATTTTCCTCTTTGGGCTCTGAATCCTGTACTATTCCACAACTCTATTCAGGTCCTGGCTTCAGTACTTGGAACTTCAGGATGTTAACTCTGAGCTCACTACATGGCACTCAGAAATTTCCAGCTTGCTTCAGCACTGCAGACTTACCTAGTTTCATCTGAGAAACTGAAGATGGTACTTTGGCTGGAGCAGGGCATATCTTTAAATTGAATCCAGTTCTCCCTATTGAAACATAATAACTTGAGAAGTAATCTGGTCTCTTCATTACCAGTGGTACATCCTGTTGTCAAAATCTCCTTTGAGTTGGTAGTTAAAGGCCCAGCCATACATTCTTAACGTTATTGTTGCTGGCTAAAATGCTTAGCAACAACACAAACATCACTCAGAATCAAATTATCAGATGTACCGACAAGATGCTTCTCGATTTAATAGTGTAGTAAATGATGGCTGGGAGATGTTCTTTGAAGCTGTGGAGGCAAATGTGAAAACTAATTCAATTCTCAAATGAATAAAAGTGAGAAACTGTGCTTATAAACCTGATATTACCAGACACAAGGCCAGTGCCTCCTGCTGCCTGGCGTCTGGAGGAGAGAAGAGAAGGAACACATTTCATTTCTGATTATCAAAACTTGGGCTTTGTGACCACACACAGGTGACCTTGTGTACTGTGTTGAGGACCTCCGGAGGACTGAGTGCTCATTTGCAACCCTACAGGAATCCTTACTTAATCACCAATCATTGCTGGAGGAAGAGTGGGACTCTTGAAGAAGCATCCAGAGCCTTGGGGAAATCAGACCTCTTTTTATTAGACGCAGAAAATGAGTAATAGATCTTCCTGGGAGGAGACAGGATGCTGGATGACCCAGGTCAGTGACCTCCTGGCAAATGGGCAAAGCTAGGGGTCCTCCATAAATGTTTCCTGGTACAAAGAAAAGGTAGGTTTGCAAGGAACTCAGAATATAACTATAAATGTGGATATACATATACACATATACATAAACATGTATGTACATATATGAAATGAGCCAAAGTAAATTATTCCCACATAAAATAAGTACACACACACACACACACACACACACACACACACACACACATTTATTTGTGTTCATGAGCCTAATGTATTCATTCACTTTGCTGGTGTAACTGAGGACATGTGGCTTCCCCAAGGCCACACAATCAATTGTAGGTTAGAGCCCAGTAGCATACTCAGCCTCATGTCCAAACATTTGGTTCCATCCTGGCACTAACTTCCTGAATTACTGTCAAGCATCACACACAAAGGGTCTTAGAGCTATAAGAGCTCCATTTGGTTGATATGCCTTACAAAGCCAGAGTGTTTCTAACTGGTCAACTTGGGCATCAGTCTGGGGATGCTCACAATTCCCCTCAGGTTCATTAGTTTGCTGAAATGACCTTTGGAACTCGGGGAAAAATTACAGACTGGCATAGTGTTTGAACAAAATCTTCCCATATCCGCCTAGATATTTCAAATGGCCATAGATTATGGACACTCATGAAATGAAATTAGGGTGCCCCACCCTCTCTGTACATCAATGTGCTCAGCAACGAGGATGCTCTTTGAACTGTTGAGGTTTCGTTGAGTTTTATCAACAGGCATGATCAGCTGGATCGTGACTAAGCCCAGTCTCTAGCCCCTCTCTTCTCTCGGGCAGAGGTCATGCAAAGCTGAAAACTCCAACCCTTGTCAGCCCTCCTTGGAAATTCTCCAAGAGTTCACCATGCATTTATTAGCATAAACTCAGGCTGCTCATCATAAATAACAGAAGACACCAGTGTCATTCTGCAAATTCCAAAAAAAATTCAAATGTCTCTATAGTACCTCTTTTCTTCATTGGGCTTGCATTACTTTCCTGTTCCTTTACATCTGAGGAGAGGAGCTGTAAGCTGAAGTTCCCTGAGGAAAGATGGAATGTTGAAGGTTAAAGATCAAAATCACATTATGTTATCTTTACATCCCTCAATAGCCATTTACCACCCACCTCTGTGTCTGACCTCACAGCCTTTCATTATCAGATAAAAATGTTTGGAATGTCTTAACAGGCCATTGGCTTCCACCAATCTGAAAGCCAAGAAGAATGTCATTAGATAGCATCTGAGACCAATGGAAAACACCTGCACACACTTGACACCTGCCTGCTGATATCTCCATTTAAATCCATGTTCCTGGTTCCTGGTCATCCATATAACTTCTCCTATCCTTATGGAACCAAAAGCTGTGTTTTCTGTTAATAGAAGTGATGAAAAGCAGAGAAAGAATACTATCAATGTAGTATAGACTAGATCAGAGACCCTGCATGCTCCAAAACAGTACCATGCAGGATGCCCTGAAAAACAGCAGTCTCCTTTTGTTCCAACTATAGACAGTCATGCTTTGTTTTCTGCTTGGACAGTATCTGCCATGTGAAAGGTAGCTGCGAGCCCAGTGGCACTTGCTGTCACACACCTCCTTCCACTGACTCACCGTACACACTTTGTAGATTAATATCTCTCTCCTTGTTAGATAAGCCACGTGGTGACCACTAGACAGCTTTCTACTTCTGTCTCTGTGTTGGGCAACAGTTTCCAAACCCAGGGGACTTTGCCCCAACCACAAGGGACACTGGTATTCTTGGAGATGGTGCATCTGTGACAACCTGGAAAGGGACTGGTCATAGCATCTAGTGAGGAGTGGCTTGGAATACTCCAAAACCACCGATGGTACACAGGGGAGACCATACACAGGGCTACCCACAACACACAGGGCAGCTCAGGACATATAAGGCAACCCATAATATACAGGGCAGCCCTTTCTCACAATGAAGGATTTTCTGTTCCAAAAATATCAATAAAGTTACAACAGGGAAACCTGTTTTCTGTGCATAGGGGAGAAGACAATACAGCCATTAGTTTGGTCTCCTTTTCTATCAGTTTTCTGGATCCTCCCATAGGTGAGTTGGTTCAACTGCTGAGGTTCCTCAATAAGTGTTAATAGGCATCATTTCCAGAGGCCATCTTCTTCATCTGATTTCATTTGCCCTCAAACACACCAAGGCTGCTTCCTCCCCTTGTATTGCCTGTGCATCACTGACAATAATAGGCAGGGCAGTCTTGCTGGGCACAGGAGTGGGAGGAATACTTTAGTATTGTTTGTTCACCAATACCTTGCTTAACTTGAGCATGAGGCATACGTAAACAATAATAAATATTGCTTCTTTCCTTCCAGGTTACTTCTTGCTTCTTATTCCCACTCTCTGGGGAGTGAATGTTTCTCAGAGCTCCCAAAACCTCTCCTCCTAACAGACTGTTCCATCAGGCTCTAAGACACAGAATTGAGGAAGCCACTAAGTTCTGGAAGTAAAACTTGTTTGGGTTCCATCTCTGCTTTGACTGAGTGACAGCTTACTAGGGGAGATAGGTCCTCAGTCAACAGGAGTATAAATGGTAGGAAGAAAATTTTAGAATGAAGCAGAAAAAATTTTCTTCTTTTCATAGTAGAAAATGAACAGCAAAAGAGACTACTGTTTGCTGTTCAAGAGGTAAGCTATGTGAGTAGTCACCAAAGGCTTGATTTCTCTATATAAATGCAAAGAAAAAATAAGAATTTCTAAACTGCTTCATTGATCAAAGAATAACTGCTGGCTACAAACATTTATTCATACCACAAAAGGCACATGCTCCTTCCTCTTAACAACAATATTATCTTGTTTCAGTTAATAGTTATTGAACCACTTCTTCTCAGGCACTATTTAAGAACACTGTAAATATATCATCTAATTTTTTCTTCACTTAAAACCTCAGCTGTTAGGTAAAGCTAGTGTCTTGACTTTATAGATAAAACTGAGGGTCAGAGAGGTGAAACAGCTTGCCCAACATCAACACAAGATGACACTGTCAGAGTAGGAATATGGAACTGGGAATTGGTTGACTGAACAATCCCTCATTGTTGCTAAGGCTTGATAAAATCTATTCCCAAAAGTTTATTCTTAGAGGGCTTAGTCTCCACTGGTGAGTCTCTTGAGGAGAGCTTTGACTACACTAAGTAGAAGGGGTTGCTGGGAGGTGAGGCCTAGCTAAAGGAAGTGAATCACTGAAGATGTGGTGTGTGTGTGTGTATGTGTGTGTGTGTGTGTGTGTGTGTGTGTTATGTGTATATGTTCATGTGTATGTGTTATATGTGTACATGTTCATGTGTGTGTATATGGATGTGTGTGCCTGTTTGCACATGCCTCTATGGAGACCACAGGTTGATATCAAATATCTTCTTCAATCTTTCTTCCTGTTGTATGCTTAGACAGGGTTTCTCACTTGCACCTAGCATTTGCTGATTCAGTTAGTCTAGCTGTCAGCTGACTATAGAGTTTCCCCATCTCAACCTACTGAGTGCAAGGATTTCAGGTGGACTGTCATGCTAGCCTGGCATTTACATAGGTAATGTGGACCAGGACTCTGGTCTTCACACTTGTATGACATAGGCTTTAACCACCAAGCCATCTCCCAGAATAGCGGAAACCACTATTCTCCTTTCTGACTTTATGGATTTGGAAATTATATCTCTCACTTCATGGGCTGAATTTTAGTTTTTTATAGTGTTCATCAAAGCAAAATGATGCTCAGATGGGAAGTTCAAGTTATTCATTTTCCTTATGCCACTGTGTTTTGGTATTGTATCTAGCAAGGTGTTGCCCATAAAACAGCAGAAATATATACTTCTAGTATTTTTCTATGAGTTTCGTGTGTGAACTCTTACATTATGTGGATGACACATTTGAGCTACTTTTTATTACAGCATGATTCAAGGAGTCTGGTTTTACTCTTTTGACTCTGAAGATCCCACTATCACATAGATTACCAAAAAGATTCTTTCCCTATTAGATTATCTTGGTACCTTAGCTTCAACTGTGTGTTCATGTAAGGGTTAATTCTTAGATTTTAATTTTTGTTCTATTTACCTATCATCTACCCATCTACCCTATCTACCCATCTATCCATCTGTCCATCATCTATCTATCTATCTATCTATCTATCTATCTATCTATCTATCTATCTATCTATCCATCTATCTCTCTCTCTCTCACTCTCTATCTTCTATCATATATATATGTGTGTGTATATATACACATATATGTATATCATATATATATGATATATCACACATACATATGTGTGTGAGTATGTATATATATATGTATATATGCATGACAGTCTCTCATCTACCTTTCTTTTTTATTAGATACTTTCTTTATTTATATTTCATATGTTATCCCCTTTCTTGGTTTCCCCTCCAAAAACCCCCTATCCCCTTCCCACCCCTTCTGCTCACCAACCACCCACTCTCACTTCCTGGCCCTGGAATTCCCCTACATTGGGGCACAGAGCCTTAACAGGACCAAGGGCCTCTCCTCCCATTGATGACTGACAAGGCCATTCTCTGCTACATATGCAGCTGGAGCCATGTGTACTCTTTGGTTGGTCGTTTAGTTCCTGGGAGCTCTGGGGGTTCTGGTTGGTTCATATTGTTGTTTCTCCCATGGGGCTGCACACCCCTTCAGTTCCTTGGGTCCTCTTTTCTAGCTGCACCATTGGGGACCCTGTGCTCAGACCAATGGTTGGCTGCAAGCATTCACCTTTGTATTTGTCAGGCACTGATAAAAACCTCTCATGAGACAGCTGTATCAGGCTTCTGTCAGCAAGCACTTGTTGGCATCCACAATAGTATATGGGTTTGGTGACTGTATATGAGATGGATCCCCAGGTGGGGCCATCTTTGGATGGCCTTTCCTGCACTCTCTGCTCTACACTTTGTCTCTGTAACTCCTTCCATGGGTAATTTGTTCCCCATTCAAAGAGAGACCAAAGTATCCACACTTTGATCTTCTTTCTCCTTTAGATTCATGTGGTCTGTGAATTGTATCTTGGGTATTCCGAGCTTCCAGGCTAATATACACTTATCAGTGAGTGCATACCATGTGTGTTCTTTTGTGATTGGGTTACCTTACTCAGCATGATACATCCATTTGCCTAAGAATTTCATGAATTCATTGTTTTTAATAGCTGAGTAGCACTCCATTGTGTAAATGTACCACATTTTCTGTATCCATTCCTCTGTTGAGGGACATCTGGGTTCTTTCCAGCTTCTTACTATTAAAAATAAGGCTGCTATGAACATAGTGGAGCTTATGTCTTTATTACCTGTTGGAGCATCTTCTGGGTATATGCCCAGAAGTGGTATAGCTGGGTCCTCTGGTAGTACTATGTCCAATTTCTGGAAAACCGCCAAACTGATTTCCAGAGTGGCTGTACAAGCTTGCAATTCCACTAGCAATGAAGGAGTGTTCCTCTTTTTCCACATCCTTGCCAGGATCTACTGTTACCTAAGTTTTTGATCTTAGCCATCTGATTGGTATGAGGTAGAATCTTGGGGTTGTTTTGATTCGCATTTCCCTGATGACTAAGGATGTTGAGCATTTCTTTAGGTGCTTCTCAGCCATTTGGTATTTATCAGTTGAGAGTTCTTTGTTTAGCTCTGTATCCCATTTTTTAATAGGGTTATTTGGTTCTCTAGAGTCTAACTTTTTGAGTTCTATGTATATATTGGATATTAGCCCTCTATCAGATATAGGATTGGTAAAGATCTTTTCTCAATCTGGTTCCCAATGGTTGCCGTTTTGTCATATTGACAGTGTCCTTTGCCTTACAGAAGCTTTGTAATTTTATGAGGACCCATTTGTCAATTCTTGATCTTAGAACCTAAGCTATTAGTGTTCTCTTCAGGAAAATTTCTCCTGTGCCCATGTGCTCTAGGCTCTTCCCCACTTTCTTTTCTATTAGTTTCAGTGTATCTGGTTTTATGTGGAGGTCCTTGATCCACTTGGACTTTGGCCTTTGTACAAGAAGATAGGAATGAATCAATTTGCATTCTTCTATATTCTAACTGACAGTTGAGCCAGCATCATTTATTGAAAATGCTGTCTTTTTTCCACTGGATGGTTTTAGTTCTTTTGTCAAAGAACAAGTGACCACAGGTATGTGTGTTCATTTCTGGGTCTTCAGTTCTATTCCATTGATCCATCTGCCTATCACTGTACCAATACCATGCAGCTTTTATCACATTTGTTCAGTAGTACAGTTTAATGTCCAGGATGGTGATTCCACCAGAGGTTCCTTTATTGTTTAGAATAGTTTTTGCTATCCTAGGTTTTTTGTTATGCCAGATGAATTTGCAAATTGCTCTTTCCAAGTCTGTGAAGAATTGATTTGGAAATTTGATGACGATTGCATTGAATCTGTAGATTGTTTTTGGCAAGATGACCATTTTTACTATACTAATCTTGCCAATCCATGAGCATGGGAGATCTTTCCATCTTCTGAGATTTCCTTATTTCCTTATTTCTTCAATTTCCTTATTTCCGATTATTTCCTGCCTTTGACTCCTCTTGGGTGAATTCGTTTCCTTTTGTTCTAGAGCTTTCAAATGCTGGTGCTGTCAAATTGCTGGTGTATGCTCTCTCCAGTTTCTTTTTGGAGAAACTTAAAGCTATGAGTTTTTCTTAGGACTGCTGTCATTGTGTCCCATAAGTTTGGCTATGTTGTGGCTTCATTTTCATTAAACTCTAAAAAGTCTTTAATTTCTTTTTTTATTTCTTCCTTGACCAAGTTATGATTGAGTAGAGTGTTATTCAGCTTCCACATGTATGTGGGCTTTCTATTGTTTACGTTGTTATTGAAGACCAGCCTTAGTCTGTGGTGATCTAATAGGATGCATGGCTTTATTTTCAATCTTCTTTTATCTGTTGAGGCCTGTTTTGTGACTGATTACATGGTCAATTTTGGAGGAGGTACCATGAGGTGTTGAGAAGAAGGTATATTCTTTTTGTTTGTTTGTTTGTTTTGTTTTTTTTTAGAATAAAATGTTCTATAGATATCTGTTAAATTCATTTGCTTCATAACTTCTGTTAGTTTCACTATGTCTGTTTATTTTCTGTTTCCATGATCTGTTCATTGATGAGAATTGAGTGTTGAAGTCTCCCACTATTATTGTGTGAGGTGCAATGAGTGTGTTAAGCTGTAGTAAAGTTTCTTTTATGAATGAGGTGCCCTTGCATTAGGAGCACAGATGTTCAGAATAGAGAGTTCTTCTTGGTAGATTTTTCCTGTGATGAATATGAAGTGTCCTTCCTTGTCTTTTTTTGATAACTTTAGGTTGAAAGTCAATTTTAATCGATATTAAAATGGCTACTCCAGCTTGTTTCTTGAGACCATTTGCTTGGAGATTTGTTTTCCAGCCTTTTACTCTGAGGTAATATCTGTCTTTGCACTAAGGTGGGTTTCCTGTATGCAGCAAAATGTCGGGTCCTGTTTACGTACCCAGTCTGTTAGTCTATGTCTTTTTATTGGATAATTGAGTCCATTGATATCAAGAGATATTAAGGAAAATGATTGTTGCTTCCTCTTATTTTTGTTGTTAGTGGTGGGGTTATGTTTTTTGTGGCTATCTTCTTTTTGGTTTCTTAAAAGAAGATGATTTTCTTGCTTTTTCTAGGGTATTAATTTCCCTCCTTGTGTTGGAGCTTTCCATTTATTATCCTTTGAATGGCTGGATTTGTGGAGAAACATTGCACAAATTTGTTTTTGTCATCAAATATCTTGGTTTCTCGATCTATGATTATTGAGAGTTTTGCTGGGTATAGTAGCCTGGGCTAGCATTTGTGTTCTCTTGTGTCTGTATGACATCTGCCCAGGATCTTCTGGCTTTCATAGTCTCTGGTGAGAAGTCTGGTGTAATTCTAATAAGTCTTTCTTTATATGTTACCTGACCTTTTTCCCTTACTGCTTTTAAAATTCTTTGTTTTGTGCATTTGGTGTTTTGATTATTATGTGACAGGAGGAATTTCTTTTCTGATCTAATCTGTTTGGTGTTCTATAGGCTTCTTGTATGTTCATGAGTTTCTCTTTAGTTTAGGGAAGTTTTCTTCTATAATTTTGTTGAAGATATTTACTCATCATTTAAGTTGGAAATCTTTACTCTATTCTATACCTATTATCCTTAGGTTTGATCTTCTCATTGTGTCCTGGATTTCCTGGATGTTTTGAGTTAGGACCTTTTTGCATCTTGCATTTTCTTTGATTGTTGTTTCAGTGTTTTCTATGGTAACTTCTGCTTCTGAGATTCTCTCTTCTATTTCTTGTATTCTGTTGTTGATGCTTGCATCTATGGCTCCTGATCTTTTTCCTAGGTTTTCTATCTCCAGAGTTGTCTCCCTTTGTGATTTCTTTATTGTTTCTACTTCCATTTTTAGATCCTGGATGGTTTTATTCAATTCTTTCACTTGTTTGGTTGTGTTTTCTTGTAATTCTTTAAGGGATCTTTGTGTTTCCTCATTAAGGGCTTCTACCTGTTTACCTGTGTTCTCCTGTATCTCTTTAAGGGAGTTATTCATGTCCTTCTTAAAAATCCTCTATCAGCATCATGAGATGTGATTTTTAAATTCACATCTTGCTTTTCGGTTATGTTGGGGTATCCTGGACTTGCTGTGGTGGGAGAACTGGGTTCTGATGATGCCAATTAGACTTGGTTTTATTGGTAAGAGTCTTGTGTTTGCCTTTTGCCATCTGTTAATCTCTGATGTTAGATGTTCTTGCTGTCTCTGGCTGAAGCTTGTTCCTCCTGTGGGTCTGTAAGCCTGTGTTAGCAGTCCTGGGAGACCAACTCTCTCCTGGTGGAACTTGTATACAGAGAGCTCTGAAACAGCCCAAGCTCTGGGTGCAGATGGCAACTGGAAAGATACTGTCACAGCTGCTCCACTGTTCCTGTGTTCTGCAAGCTCCTGGGTGACCCTGCTCCACACAGTTATTGGAGAGAAAGTGGGTATCTTACCTCAGAGCCCAGGAGTGAGAGTACTCCTGTGGAGAACAGGCCTCTCCT
>JADRCC010577496.1:0-16957 GCA_019843855.1 Hylomyscus alleni
TTTTTTTTTTTAATTTTGCAACGTCTTCCTTGTTGCTTTTGTTTCTTTTTTTAAAAATTCTTCACAGTGTCAATTTTCAATGAAGAATTCCCTAGAGGGATTCTTTTATTTCTTTAATGTTTATATAAATCCCCCTAAGAGGATACAAAGTATTTTTTCACATTAAATTATCCTTAAACACTGCTTTTGTCTTTAGCTGTTATAGATTTATACGTTTTTCTCATGCATTGTGTTTGAATGTGTTAGACACCAGGCAGGTTCATATTTCTGAATGGTTGGTCATCCATCTGTGGTGTTTTTTTCATAGGTTTTGGAAGGTTATAGGAGCAGAGATTCTAACCTTTGACACTGTCAACCACAAAGTTTACACTTTAGGGCATTGCAATGAAGTTATGAAAAATCCAACCCATACATATCCACTAAACCCAGACACTATTACAAAAAACTATTGCCAAAAGGTGCTTGCTGAGAGGAGCCTGATATAGCTGTCTCCTGAGAGGCTCTGCCAGACCCTGACAAATACAGTGACAGATTCTCAAAGCCAACAATTGGACTAAGCATAGGTTCCCCAATGGAAGAGTTAGAGAAAGGACTGAAGTAGCCGAAGGTTTGCAACCCCATAGGAAGAATAACAAAATCAACGAAGCAGACCCCCAGAGCTCCCAGGGACTAAACCACCAACCAAAAGTACACGTGGAGGGACCCATAGCTCCAACTGCATATGTAGGAAAGGATAGAGGATGGCCTTGTAGGATATCAATGGGAGGAAAGGCCCTTGGTCATGTGATTTATTAAGCCATGAAAAGACAGAGAGGAAACAGGAATTCACATTACTAGATGATAGAACCTAGTCAGAAAGAGCAATTTACACTATGTGATTCTAGTGATAAGACATTCTGAAAAAGACAAAACTATGTAAACATTAAATAAATCTCTAACTGTTTTGGATTATTGTGAAAAAAGAGAAGGCAAGTAGGGAGGACTCAGGTTTCAGTGGTTAGTGTGTTCTGTGGCAGTGAACTAACCCATTTCATCTTTTTTCAGATCTTACAATGCAAAGTAAAATGAGAGGTTCCAGGAGGAGTGTGTACATAGGTTACTGTGGTTATATTAACAAGAACAGATACTCACATTATTGTGGGTGCTGATAACAGAGACATCTACTCCTATTTCCAAAGGGTCAAGGTGGAAGTGTGTGCCTTCTGCTCATCCTTCTCTGAACATAGAAAAAAAAGGAATAATTCCAAAAAATTAAAGTGTTTTACAAAAAAGATATGTATGTATAAAGAGGGGAGAGTAAGAGAAAAAATGGGCATACTGGAAAGATTTAAAGATAATCTAATTATCATAGATAAAAACAAGGTACTGGAAAGTGTGCCTGCAAATGGGAGGTCCAGGTGCAACCTTGACTGGAGTCAGCAAGTCTGGATTTTACCTTCTTCAGTGGCCAGCAATGTATATAAACAACATTTTGAATATGTGTATATGTGTGAAAGTGAGTATGCTATGAGAACAAGTGTAGATGACATTGAAGACCAGAACCATTGGAAGCCATGGAGCTGGAGGTTTTGAGCTACCTGAAAGGATTTCTCTAAAAGAGCAACATGTACTCTTAATCAGTGAGCCATCTCTAGCTCAAGTCCCTTACAGTGCATGATATAAAACTGTATTACAGGTGAAGATGCATTTTTCTTTCATTACCTTATTCATTAACATAAACCAGTTTTGCAATTTCCTACATGAAGTCATACAAGATCAAACTTACTTATAATTCCCTCATTTATTCTTTTGTAACAGGTACTGCACAGCATCTTAGTATAATATTATTTGAAACAAACAAACAAAAAGATTCTGCATGCTATTATTAATCGTGTCTTCTGATGTCTTGGTAAAAAGGATACACAACAAAGAGGTAGTGACTCAATATATGCAATGTATTTCATAACAAGGCGATAATAATTAAGCATGACCAGGCATAAAGAGAATGCTTCTTTGATTGTCAGAGTGGGCAGCTGTGGTGCCCCATCTTTGTAAAGAAGCAGTGGGGTTTCAGGGAGGAAAGGAGCGAACCCTTTGAAGACAGATTGGCATAGGCAGCATTGCAAGAATGGAAGAGGTAAAGGCCAGAGTGGCTGGTACAGCTGATTGGAGAACATTCTGAGATCCTGTGGGAAGATAAGTGAACTGAGAGGCACTTGTAAGAGCATGATAAAGAGTTTGCATTTCTTCTTTGTCATAAGAGATTATGGCAGGTCAGAGGAATGCTTAAGCAGGATGTTGACAATGATAATTCTTTGCAGTTTGCAAAACTGGTGATAGGTGGATGAGTGAAATCAAAGGGTAGGGACAACTGTGGTGATTGTTGTGCTGTGTGGTTTACCAGTCACTGGACTAGATACTCAGAGAAACCATAAGGCTGGCTCATCAGATTGTTGGGAGCTAGACTTGGGGAACCTAGAATGATCATTGTGTTTTAGACTAAACTGCATGAGTAGACGAGCTATTTCAGAAAGGGAAACTGGGAAAGAGTGTGAGGTAGAGACAGAAAGTGAGTTATGCTTTAGAATGCTCTGCTCACAAGCCCAGGTCACACTTTCAACTGTCTGCCAAACAAACTGAGTCACAGGGTAGACAGGGTATGCTGGACACCATTTATTTATGGATGGGACTTAAAGTCCTGAAGACAGATACTCACTTCCATAAACTCATGTACATGCTTATTAAAAGACAACTGTATTATGGGAGATTTCAGAAACTAGGATTCACAATGAGCAATGAGTTCAGATAGGGAGGTGGAAATTAATGAAGCTAATGTTTTATGCAAATGCAGAAATGTTCTAAGGGCAAACTCAGGACAGCATCTGTGACCACAGCATGATCCACAGAGTTGAGTACACTGGCATTGCTCTGGCAGAAAGCTGTTACCAGGATAGTTAAGATATTTTAAACATATGTTCCTGTGTGTGAAAAAAATCTGTGCCTCTAATGTCAGTCACATCCTATTATATCTGATGGCATCATTGAATATATCTCCCTTTATAGTATTGGAGTTTTAATTGGAGTCTTCTATTACATTAAGAAAATTTAGAAAGAGGTAGCGAAGTCTGAGCTCCTTGAATCCCTTTGTACCATCTCCCCATGTGTCCTAATGTGTGCGTAGCCTGAAGAATGATAGTATACAGGCAATTTGTATAACTTAAGTATGGTGCCTGTAACACTTTAAATATTTGTGTAAACTTTTATTTGGAAAGTTATACTTAAGTTCCAATCTTGATGATGTAAAGATTTCTCCATGGAATCCAGAGTGAAAGTATAATTTTTGTTTACAGAAAGTCTACAAATGTTACATTTGTGTTGATATCTGCATTGAGTGTGTAACCCACTCTGAACTATCACAATAAACTATTTTGAGTTAGTGTATAACTTGTGAAATTTCAGTTTAAAATCTGCCTACCAAAAAGACAATGAGGCAAGAGGACTGCCATGATCCTTCCCACATGCAGGGAAAAGGTTCCTGTGGCCATGCTGCTGGCCAGGGGACAATGATGGTGATGAGGGTGGTCATAACATGCTTGCAGTGACAATGCTGATAAGCACAATTGTTCCTGTGGGATAGATAGTCAATTGAATCTTTTTGCACTTTTATTTTCATTGTAGGTGGCATAACTTAATCTGTATTCTTGTAAACTATCCAATAACTACTACAACTTTGCTGTGTGCTTTATTTAAGCAAAGCTCTCTGGACAGAAATATTTATTCCCACTTTAGGTTTGTGTGTTGGCTTTATTTGTCCCATAGCCAGGGTTTCTTGTTTTTTAAATCCTCTGCATTTCTTTTTTCTTGCAATGGGTAGTGTAGCACAGTGGTTGGGAACACATTTTTAGATTGCTGAGTTGGTTTTTATTTCTGCACCATGTTCCTTCTTCTGTAATATCAACATAAGGAAATATAATCCCATTGTTCTTAAACCACTCACATTCCGTGTTTGGGCCCCACAACTTGAAGGTAAGATTCTGTTGTTGAAGAGACCACATACTTTGGACACAGAACATAGAGGAAACTAGCTGGAACTAATCTGGACCAGAAGGTGCTATAAAAACTGCCAAAGGAGAAAAACAATTAAAAGCACTATCCAGCTGTGATAGCTTTGAGTAAGAACAATTACCACCATGGCAAATATTCTTAAGGGAGTAATAGTGGCATTTCTATCTTAGGGCAACCAACAGCTGCCCAACTAGACTTAAGGCCTGAGCAATAGGAGGAAACTCATGCCTTGCACTGTAAATCCAGGCAACTGCCTATGACTGGTGATATTATGGGCCTAAAAGAACCTATTGCTGTTTTATTTTGAACCAGTATAATTCTAAATTTCCATCTTTATTTTTAGAGGAAAGCATAGTCTTCACCCATTATTGAAGAAACTTCTTTTTGAGTCAGAGACCATCAATTTAAGTCAGAAATTTACAACTTATCAAAACACACAGAACAACTGACCATAAATGTCCATGCCCAAACAAGTTTTAAAACTGTATAAAAACTATTATAGAAGAAGGGAGTGAAAATATTATAAGATCCAGAAGAATATGATAACTTGATATAAAATGATGTCTTCTATGTTTGTTCCCTGTACCTCTCTACTCCAGAACCATATAACATGCCAAACAAAAATGATTGACACATAGCATTCATACTAATATAGTAGTTTGTAACTCAAAATTAATGTAGAATTATTATACTGTTGGGGCAGAGAAAGAAAACCAAACATGAGAAAATAAAGTCAGTTGTTCTAAGTCAAGTCTTTCTAATCTGAAAATCTAAGTTTTACATATGACATCCAAAACAGGGTCCTGTCTCCACATAGATCAGCAGTCAAATATGCTCATAGGAGGCATAACTGGATGTTTGTGAGGATACCTTTACTTAGAGATCATTTGATATTAGTGAGCATATTATTCGTGTATTTACTGTAGTCTTGCACAGATAATGTCACTCAGTAGATATTGAGTTATTCTTTACTCCAAAAAGTTACTTGTCTTACCTTCTTTCTCTTTTAAGTAAGGTCCATCTTTGATTTCTATCTATAAACATCATTGATGGCCTGTGTTCTAGCAGAAAACATCCATTCTGCTAGACTCTGCTTTGAATCTAGAAAACCACTTGCAATATTGTATGCCACTCCGGTCCAAAAATAGAACCAAAAGGATGAAATCTAAGGGGTTTGTGTGGAAAGCAGTTTGTCACTGTTAAATGGGAGCTCATTTCTACCATTCATATTTTTGTTCCATGTCTATATTATAAATAAGCAGAAAGATGCTTTTTCTAACAAAAAAAAAATGTTTCATGTCAAATTCTTCCAGCCCCATTTGGGAATGTCATTGAATAAAATAATAGTAGGCTTCCAAGCTAGGAGTAATTATGTTGCATTGCTCTTTTTTGGCAGGCAGCTATTTTTCCTTGTAAATGAGGCACTTTAACATGAGCTCACGTTCTCACTGAGAAGTGGAGGAGGGTTTGATGCAGATGCATGCCGTTCAGGCATGGTACAGGAACATATTCTTCCCACTCTTATATTAATGTAACAAAGTGATCAATTGCTAATTACTCAATCCCTTGCCTTGACGATGATCTTCATAACAGATAGAAATTGGCATTAAAAAGAAAAAAGGACGTAAGGTGAAGTCTGTTCTTTTTATTTATATAACAGTTTTATGTAGAAAATTGTAATATTGTTGTTATTAGCATTTGCTATACATGAAGTCTTGAGAAAATCTATTTTGTTGTTTTCCATTTTTAGAGTCATAAACTAGCACACTCCTTCCAGCCTACGCTACCATAGGAGATGCACTAGTTTAATTTTGCGATTTTGATAGCAGAGGCATTTGATGGCACCATGTATTTTGTAGAACTTAATTTAGATACTGTGAAAGCCAAGAAAAATTTGATGTTGTAAACTGGTATTATTTTAGTGTTTAAGCCACGTCTAGAAGCATCTAATACCTATAGATGAGGGAACAGAGTATTTTAAATACATATTTCAAATATGAAAATCTTATGAAAGCTGTGTGTAGGAGGAAATTCATAGATTCTGTTCTAGGAAGACTTGTTGCAGCTAAGCCTTATTGCCAGTTCATGAAGCCTTCAGCATGTCAGGCATGGAGTCTAATTTGCATCTCATTAAGCATTGAGGTAGTGACATCATACTTCCTGAAGATGAAGAAACCAAGGAAGTTTGCTATTTCCTAAGAGTCACATAGAAAAAAGTTGGAGCCAGGACACCAAGAAAGGTGTCTTTATTCCTGTAAAGACGAGATGTGTATTTCTCTGTAATCTAATTGGGACAAATAACACCCTACATGAATGCTGACATTGAAAGGAAGGAGAAGGAGGAGAAAAAGGAGAGGAAGAGGAAGAGAAGGAGGAGGAGGAGGAGGAGGAGGAGGAGGAGGAGGAGGAGGAGGAAGAGGAAGAGGAAGAGGGAACAACATTTGAAGATTGTCTTTGCAAGGAAGATGCTGGGTTACTGTTCTTTGATGAGTCTTTAGGCAAATGAAGAATAGCAGAGTAGGCATTTGCAACAGCAGTGTGTTCAAAGAACAGTTATGTATATTGTTGAAAAACTAACACATCAGAAGAAGCAGTTTCCAATGTCAGATATAACTCATTCAGGAAATGTTGAGCATAACTGCACACACTCAGTATTTGCCTCCATCAGTGGAGACTGAAACTTCAGGAATGGCCTTCCCGGTCATAGAGCACTTCTAGTTCTTCAAAGTTACCTCTATGCTGCCTCCTCCTGATATCTGGTTCATCTTTGGTTACCATTTTCAATTTTTTTTTTTTAACTTTTAATTGTAGTGAAATTGTTGTGGAAGTTTTCTGAGCAAAACCTTCCATCCTTTATGAACCGCATAGAGTTCTGGGGTGGTGAAAAGCCAGCCAACAGTCTGACACCTACGGGGCTTCACCCCTGATGCTTTATGTTGTGGGTAGCTTCTTAGGTCTTAGACAGCTGGTAGAAATTCAGGTAAGTATGCTGTATGGTACAGACAGGCTAAGTAAGGACTTTCAAAAGTGTCTATTATTTTATAGGTTTCTAGAGCTCTTTCAGTGGTCAATGTTATAAAAAAAATGTAATGCTTTAACAAAAATCCCACTGTAAGGGCTAGAGTGCCTCCCTCTGGCCAAGTAAGCTATCGAGGCCTCCACAATACAGCTCAATAGGACTCCTGAATGTCC
The DNA here is from genome assembly GCA_019843855.1 of Hylomyscus alleni. Classification (NCBI taxonomy): domain Eukaryota; kingdom Metazoa; phylum Chordata; class Mammalia; order Rodentia; family Muridae; genus Hylomyscus; species Hylomyscus alleni. Next base: position 7,237 of record JADRCC010577496.1, read on the forward strand.
ACCACAGCCATTTGGCAAATCCTTTGCCCTGAAGATGCCATGAGCTGTGGTTGCAGAATATGGAATAATCAAGCTAGAACAGGCTCAATGACTCCACCCTGGTGTCAAGTCCTCATGGGGTCTGAAGTTGACATGCAAGTTGCTATGGAAAACTATCAACAACTATTAAGTGGTGGCCTCCATTGTGAAGTACGAACACTTCAGGCAGAATGAGTCTGCTGGTGAGATCATAGAAAGTCTGTTATAGGGACAACCAACTGCTATCTAATGATATTTGAAACTCCACTCACAGGAAAGAATAACATTTAGTTCTGTATTGTAAGCCAGAGTAATGATAGGAGTCCATGATAGGAGAAGTCAAAGGGAAAACGGGGAAAGTTGTATTCTTGGTAAACAGATATGGTGTGCCTGACAAATTCCCCCTTTAAACAACTATGCTTATGCTATAGAACAGTGCTCTTCTGGCTTTGGTCATAGATACTTTTTATTCATAATTCATTCATTCATTGATTCACTCATTCATTCATTCATTCATTCATTGTTAGTAGTCAACATTAAATGCAGAAATTCATAACTGTTGACAACCCAGAAAATTATTAATGCTGACTCTTCAGACCTAAAGGAGACATCTATATTTCTACATTCAAGGAACACTGAACCCCATGAAATCAGGGCCAGAAAGAGCATAGGAGCCAGGGCAAGGGGAAGAGTGCTGTGGAACATGACAGCAGACACAACATGGTCTCTGAAGTCTTGAACTTACAGTAGCCATGATTGCCTGCATAAAACCTGATCATCAACATCCTATTATGGAAAAGGAATAGGTTCATGGACTCCCACACTCTCTGAAGATTTACACACAGATATTGATGTGGTGGAAGAGACATTTTCTTCAGTGGTTTAGACACTGACAAGGCATGTATATTCTTGTAAACAACTCAATGCAACAGGAAAGTTCATTTACACAAAATAATGAAGTAGAAGGGGGTGTCTGGAAAAATAAAGAAAATTAATGAAGTGGGATTGGGGATAAGAGAGGGGAATGGTGGTGAATATAATCAAAACACATCATGCACACATATGAAAAAATCATAATGAAACCCATTATTAAGTATAAATATCTGCTGAGAAAAGCATTTCAAAAGATTCATATTGAAAGTTATTTTTCTGACATTGTTTTTTCATATGCTGAGAAGAGGAAATTAAAGACATACAAAAATCTCCATCAGCAGAATTAATCACATGAGTTTGTGTAGGCGCATATCCTCAGCTATGTTCAGCTGTATGATACCAACACAAATTCCAGCCAATACCTGATTGCTTTCTTGTTGATTCCAGGAGCTGAAATCTCAATTGGGATTCATTTTTCTATTTAAATGCAGATGTGACTTGCCACCTGAAGGGGAAAGAATTATTTTTTGAATGAAATACTGAGACACAGGGCATCATTTACAAGAATACTTCTTCCCTACAAGGGTGGCATTTCCTTATTCTATCTCAAATATTCTTTGCAACAATTTTATAACTTTTTTCTATTTGTTTCATTATTATACATTACAATTTTATGGAGATAAATAAAAATCAAGCTTTCACTGAGTGACTGAAAGATGTGAAAGAATCTTAAATTAGAAGTGATAAAACAGTATCAAATCAAAATTGAAGAGGGGTGTGGTGATACATTACTAGAAAAAATATGCAAAGTCATATTATATCTTTCCTTTTTGTTGTCTTTTTATATCCTTTAAAAATTGAATCCAACAAGGAGTGCTTTAAAATGTAGAGATTTGTGCTGTATACATTTGTGTCATATATACGCATAGAACTACTGTACTCTCTCTTTCATGGGTATTTAACATAGCAAATAGGAGTGGACGAAAATCACCATTAAAGAGTAGTATAGATTGCTGGTAGACGACTCTTTTTCCCTTGAGTATTAGCAAATAATAGCCCTATCCCACAAGAAACACATGACATTTTTAGTGTATTCAAATGCTATGATAATCTATCATGTTATGTATATATGTGTTGAATTAAATATAAATATATAATGACCATGCAGTTTGGATGATAAACCTGAACAAGATTTAAAGTTAGAAAATGCCATTCACGCCGGGCAGTGGTGGTGCATGCCTTTAATCCCAACACTTGGGAGGCAGAGGCAGGTGGATTTCTAAAGAAAATGCCATTCATGTCAGATCTTTAATAGAAGATACTACACATTTATTTAAAATGTATCTCCTTCACCAGAAGAACTCCATTTGAAATGGATCTCTACCATTTATGATAAATAACACATCTTATAATATCTGAGACTTAAACATTTGCGCTCATTTGTTAAACAAACATACAAAGTCAATATAACCATGCAATGAGTGTATGTTTCCTATGCCATGGCTTGGAAATTCCTGGTTAAATAGCCAGCTTCTGAATCTATTGGCATTACAATTGAGTGAAGAATCCAACATTCAAGTACTCAGTGTTTTATTTTTTTTTTTTATTTTTATTTTTTAAATTTATTTATTTATTTTATGAGTACAGTATAGCTGTCATCAGACACACTAGAAGAGGGTGTCGGATCCCATTACAGATGGTTGTGAGCCACCATGTGGTTGCTGGGAATTGAACTCAGGACCTTTGGAAGAGCAGTCAGTGTTCTTAACCACTGAGCCACCTCTCCAGCCCAAGAGTGTTTTATAAACCTTAACTTGGAACAGGTAAATCTGAAGCAGTCTAACTTTGGTTCCTTTGATGAATTTCTTGTTTTTTTTTTTTTTTTTTTTTTTTTTTTTGTTTTTTTGTAGCTCCTTCCAAAAATTCCTAGAGACCCAAATTCTTTGTTAGTATCCACACTAAACATGCAGAGCAGTGCACCACCCTGTCTCAAGTGGCACTTTCCTCATCCATCATCTCTGTCAGGGATTATCACACACTGGCATATGTTAGCACCATGCAGGTACTAACTTGTGATAAAGTCAGACTTAAGAGGAGTCTGGCTTGGTTCCATGGATTTTAAAGTAATTCCTAGTAATCTTGGCATGGTTCATATGCAATCTCATTGCAAGAAACATTCACAGAAAACCCATGAATATTCCCTATTTATTGCTAAGCTCAGCTCTTCTGGGACTCAGCGACATTTTACACATTTATCTAACAACCCAGTGAAAATGACTCTAAGTTCTATCAAGTGCTCTGTATTCCCCACATATACTGGCATCATGAGGATTTATCCATCACTCCTCAAGTAAGTCACACTCAAGGTGGTACCTTTGACTTTTCCATGAGTTTATTCCTTTTGTTTGCTCAGTGCCAGAACCGATTCTAGCTGCACACAGCTAAGACTCATCTCTTCCCCTCTTACCACCTCTTCTACAATCTTTAGAGTAAATTTCACTCACCTTTTATACATCTATTCCATAATTTGTTTTGGTTGTCTCAAATTAAATTTCCACTCCACATTATGATCTGAGTAGTATTAATAGAATCCCACCAAAAAAGAAAGGGTACAGCTTTCTAAGAGAGGCTATAACTCCTCTCTGTCTTGTTGCCCTTCCTATGCTCATGGCAAACGTGGTGTAGCCATCAAAATTCAATCATTTTAACTTCTGGTCTGCATTAGTTCATTCAAGCTGCTATTTCAAAATGCAAGAGCATAATGACATCTGCCATAGAGACATCTGTCTGAGCATTTGAAGGCTGAAGTTCAAAGCCCAGATGTTTTCAGAAGGGGGCTTGTCTTATATCTTCACAATAAGATGTCTCTCCACCCTTTTATAAACCTTTTACTCAGCCATCATAGTTTTGTCACACTGAATAAATACTTCCAAAGCCTCAACTTCTAGTAAATCCCCTTTTAGAGCAGGGTGCCTTAAAGGGTTCAGGTGGATTTAGATGCTCAGAGGTGACTTAGTCATGTGATATTATATGCCACGTTTCACAATTCTATCATTTTCAGCTGGATGTCATGCCCTCGATGAATGCTCCTTCATAGAGAATATTTTGGTTGGCTTGGTTTTCTAAGTGCACCAAGGTGGATATTATCTAATTTAACACATGAAGTATATTTTATCAGAACGTATTTGGTACATATTATAGAAAATGTTGTTTTGTGTTATTACAAACGCTAGCATTTATCTATAGTATACTTAACTTCAATTAGATGTTGAATAATTTTTTTATATTCTTCAAATATATAATGATGTCCCTAAATGTAGGGACTTTATTTTCATACACACTCTATCACTCACAGTTTTGGGGTACTGTATATTTGGAAGTCAGAAAATATTCTTGTTAAAGAATATACTAAAATATACAATAGCCAGCCTCTATTACTTCATGTTTCCACCATGCCATATTGAGTCTAAATTATAACACCACCAAGTACCATCTAGTAGATATGATTTTCTATTAAATACTTTTAAACATTAATTCTAATCAGCAACAAGAATTTTATGACTGTTGTAGATTAAATGAGGATTGTCTACCATGGTCTTATGTATAGGACCACTTGGTCCCCCAATACTAATTGTAGTAGTGTTGTTTGTATTGGAAGGATAGCCCCTAGATGTTGACAGTAATATAAAATGGTGGAATATTAAGGGTAAAGGATAGGATGCCATGGAAGTCAGAGGTGTCCTGCAAGACACAGGTTCCAGCTCATCTTTTCTCTTTGCTTCTTGCTTCCCAGGAGGTTAATTTATTCCACTACCTTCTTGGGAAAAAAACAAAAACAAAAAACAAAAACAAAAACAACAACAAAAAAACCCTGCCTGGCCCCAGGCCCAAAGCCACTTGGGACAAGCCACCATGCACTCACACCTCTGAAAGCATGAGCCAAACAAAATAAAATAAAAACAAAAACAAACCAAAACCACACCAAACCAAATCACAATCAAACAAAAGCCAAACCGAACCAAACTAAACCAAACCAAACCAAACCAAACCAAACCAAACCAACAGTAACAACAACAAATTCTGTTCTTTGAGCTTGTTTCCTGGGGTATTTTGCCACAGCGGTGGAAAACGTACAGAGGAAAGAGAATACTGTGTGTGTCTTTCACTTGCTATTCCAGCATCTGTGTTGGTGTTGGTGTCCTGATCTCTCCCCAATCATTTTTCCGATGTATGAAAACATTGATTGTAAACTGAATTTCACTTATGTTCTTTCTCCATCCATATGGTTGATAGCTCCGGGTTTCTTTATTTCTTCCCCTTTGGAGAACAGTGTTCTGATTTCTTTATCTGTCTATGTCCTGTGAAGCAGCTTCCCTCATAGTTTCTAGCCTGGACCTGTGCTCCTCAGAACCCTGTATTACCATTTCCCTCTCCAGCCAAGCTTTATATTCTTTTAGCTCAAAGTTCCCCACCCTGACCTTGCTGGGCTCAATGCATTTGTCTCTCACTCTCTGCACTCCACTTGACCCTTGACCTTCTGTTCTCCCATCCTTCCTCAGCTCTCCACACAAATGCTCAATTTCCTTCCTTCCTTCCTTCCTTCCTTCCTTCCTTTCTTCTGCTTCCCTCACTAGTCACATTCTCCTCCCTGGATGATCTACATATTCAATAAACTGAATCTTTTTATAAACAAGAGTCAGGATGTTTCTAAGCAGAAAGTGATATATATGTGTGTGTATGTGTATGTGTGCGTAGATATATATATCATCACTTGAGATTTAACAAAACCCTTGTCCTGACATGTACATACATGCTGTGTTCCTACTCTACAACAGAAGTTGGCTCAGGCACTGAACTTAGGAATGGAGACTGTACACAGGTCTACTTAGATCTCTGCAGTTTCAGTTATCATTCCATGCAATAAATATGTTTGCCTCAAAATTACCAGCAGTCTCCAGGTTTCTGCAGTAAAGGGTTCTAGTTGTCAATCACAAACATTCAGCATCATCCTCTGGATCAGCCTACACTGGGTAGTACAATGGGTGGTGGACAATCTTGCTCACCTGTCCTGAGAAACTAGTGTCTCCAACACAGGCTGTCTATCCATGTCCATTGATGTCTGTGAGTAGTTATTCCAGACTTTACCTGCCAGCTCTGCCTATCTTCCTGTGCACTTAAAGTCACAGGTAAACTATTACAATACCTAATACACTGTTAGGGATAAACATAGACTTGTTATAATGTATTATTTATGAAATATTGGTGGAGACTGTATGCACACATGCTCTGAACATTCACAGTTACCAAAAATACTTTTGATCTGCACTAGTATAAACCCACAGATGAACATTCCATGAACATGCAGACTGATTGTGTGTATCACATGAGTCTGTATAGAAGTCTGGAATGTCCTGAGACCTTGTTTCTGTTTGACCTTCCTACATCATTATATGTGGTCATATAGGACTAGGGAACACTCAAGTTACTGCAGGACAAAGGCATGTTTTAGTTAAACATTATTCACCTCATAACTGTGCATATATAACCACTGTGCATGAGATTGTACATATACATTGAAGACTTAATAGCATTTATATAATATAGAGAATACACAATTACATGACCCTGGTGTATAAATAGCTAACATTATTCATGTGTGTTATTATAACTTTAACCTTTTGGCATTATAGTAAAAAGCCTGTAGGGCAGGTGAGATGGATCAGCAGGAACAGATACTTCTGGCTAAACCTAAAGATCTGGCTTGGGTACCTAGGACCTTAATGGAGGATGGAGAGTCCTGACTCTTAAATGCTGTTCTCTGACTTCCAGATGCCCACACACATAAATGCACACACACTATCACTCACAAAATAATTTTTAAAAGATAAGAAGAGAAAGAAACTTGTCTTCCCTAATCTGCTGTACCAAGCCATCTCTCTCCTTCAACTCCTTTTCTCCCTGAAAAGAAAAAAGAATCTGTCATTCAAATGACTTCTGAGTTTTACTAAGAAATTCAAGTCTAGAAGCCAAGCTAGAACAAAATGTGAGAAATAATTGACAGATATTTTAAAGGAAGAAACTTCTCGTGTTCATGACATTTGAAAGGACTGTTTTCTTTCAGATATTTAAAATGCAAAGTACATAATACTTTTCCACATTTTGTTTTAAACCAAATACATTTTCAAAGAAATATCAGTATGTTTATATTTTAATGCCTCTTTCTCCATCAACTAATGCTGTTTTTTTCATAGCCCAAAGCAGTCTTGAAAGAGTGTAGTATGGTAATTGCTTTCTTCTCACAACAACGTCCATATGCTGAAGATGTGAATATCTCTCTGTGATTGGCCCACTCAAATGTGAACATGCCCAGCGGGAAAACGAATTCAGCTTGTTAATCATTTTGGAATATTTTTTGTTTGTGACATTGTTAATGAGGTTGTACAGTTTTCTTTCCTCTTGCCTCTCAGAGATACCTAGTCATGGGCTTTATACAGCAGTAGGATAAATCATATTGCTGTGTGTGTGTGTGTGTGTGTGTGTGTGTGTGTGTGTGTGTGTGTGTGTCTGTGTTTCCCAGTAGAGACTTCTGTCAAGATTTGCTGTCAGTCACCTATCTGCAGGCCATTATCAGTGTTACATTTCCAGTCGTGGCTTCTCATGACATACTTCTAAGACCCAGAGGCTTTAGAAATGATCCAACATTTCCATCAAAACAGCTCCTTCATTAAGCTCAAACTCTGATTTTCAATATATCAAATTTGTGTGTTGTGTAAAGCAATAAAATGATTTCTAGCATCCTTTTAATTGGCTTTGTTTATATAATTATTAAATTAAGATTGCCATGAGTGTTTCTTCATCTGGAATGATAATTTCAAAGATGGCATTTTACAACCAATTTCAGAAGACTGGAGTTTTAAACTATATTTTGTTAAATAAGAGTTTTTTTTTTTCTGTAGGATTTAGTGAAACAGAATTAAATACATAAAGTCAAAATACACTCATAAAATGTGCAAACTGTTGGATATTAAGAGAATTAAGTTGAATTTTAAAGATAGGTTGAAGGAGTTCACATCTTTTAAAGCAACAATATAACAAAGCCAGTGGTTAATAAAGTATTATTGCCAGTTTTAAGAAATTTACTCACACTTCTTGTACCTTGAGTACTACTGGGACCAAATGCATCTTCTGTGTATTTTTTTTCCTCCTCATCTTCTGTGTATTAGTAAATAATGTTCTAAGTTGAAAAGCTAGAGATTCTTCCACTAAATAGGTTTGATGAAGGAAATATTGCATTATTTTGAATTACTAAACAAACATATTTCCCATTTACAAAGTATAATCTGAGTATGAATTCCAAATAATTGGGAAAAGTTAAGTTTATCTATTTGAGTATTTATGTGGCTGTTTGATAATAGTATAGAAAGTGGTGTTCTATAGTTTATTGTAGGTTAGAGTTTTTCCATTAATAATATATTGATTGTAAAAGGTAATAGATTACATTTTGTAGATAAAAATCTATGGTCAATTTAAATGCCTATTTAAAGGGAATCTAACTCTGCTGAAAGTTAATGGGGTAGACAGGGTCTGTCTTCCATTATCATGTTATGAGCACAGTTTTGACCTTCAAGGATCTCAGGAACCTGCCTGAGATAAAATGGTGTTCTTCAAGTATGCAAGATAAAATAGAACAGCTTATGTTTCCCAATTCATCTTCTGTGACCTGTCAGAAATGGTCAACTCAAGATTATCAAGGACTCATTTTAATCTTGATTTCAATTTCTTTTCTCACATTCATTTGGCCTGGAAAGCAAAAGTAGCAAAGATTCCCAATAGGATTTGCAATTTGAATCTCATTCTCTCTCTCTTCACACCCAGATTAAGGACAAAATCTGGAAGTCCTTGGAATTAATGCTCAACATTTTCCATTTTCAGAGTCATTTGGACATGAAAAGAAGTGGAAAAGAAGTCCTTGCACTTGCTCTCCTGATCTCGAAGGTATGTGAGCACAACAACTCCAGGCTTCTCTTTGGAGGTCAGACAGTCATTGGAATTTTTGGAGCTATTGTTTGTGATTTTTATTCAGAATAAATGTTAATATTTTTGCTCTAGATACCTATGCTGCACTTGTTTGGGAACCCTGATACACTGGCACCCTTGCTGAAAGTGCTTAGTGATGTGGACTGTGGTTGTGCTGACATTGGGGTCATCCTTTGATAGGATGGTGGTGCTTGGCTGTCCGGAGCTCTGGCCTGGAAATTTTGCCCCCTTTCCAAGGAGAATTCCACAGCACTTTCTAGGTTTTGTTGAAAGCCCAGGGAGCTCCCCCTTAACTGCTCCACCTTTTATTATGCTATGCAAGTTTGCTCTTGGGACTTTAGGTGCTGTGCCTTTACTAAAGTGGAACATTCACCCTTTATTCTGACCCTTCCTTAACCAGAAATCCCTTATTTCCAGTAGGTCCTTAAAGCCACACCTCAGCCCTGGTGCTGCATGCTTGGTCTTCCTACTCCATAAATGATGCAATGGCATTTGCTCAACTTTCTCTCTCTCTCTCTCTCTCTCTCTCTCTCTCTCTCTCTCTCTCTCTCCCTCTCCCTTCCTCCTCTCTCTCTCTCTGTGTGTGTCTGCATGCTTGTGTATGTTTACATCCTCTGTCTGTCTGTCTCTCTCTGTCTCTCTGTCTCTGTTTCTGTCTCTGTCTTTCTCTCTCTCTCTGTGTGTGTGTGTGTGTGTGTGTCTGTGTGTGTGTTCATTCAGGTTACATACTGACTTACTATTTAGAGCCTTTAAATTGTTGCTTATAAATCTGGAGCAGTTGTTTGCTACTCCT
>JADRCC010577501.1:0-11877 GCA_019843855.1 Hylomyscus alleni
AAAAGAGAAGACTGGATCATGAACAGATGGCTGTACAGAGTAGCAAATATTAAATAGCGATGCAACTAAAATCTGTCCTGTCATACAGAGACAGACCTAGTCAGCTGGTAAATTAATCATGTGTGTTAATAATGAGCTTTCTTGGGCTGGAGAGATGGCTCAGCAGGTAAGAGCACTGACTGCTCTTCTGAAGGTCCTGAGTTCAAATCCCAGCAACCACATGGTGGCTCACAACCATCCATAATGAGATCTGACACCCTCTGGTGTGTCTGAAGACAGCTACACTGTACTTTCATATAATAAATAAAATCTTTAAAAAAAAAAAAGCTTTCTTTAGAAACATAAATGGAAAATATGGAGCACAGAATAAAAAGGATAGAACAAACATCCCTTTGCAACAACAAACACTAAAAATGGAAAGCTCCAGAGTTGCTGGTCTCAGCAATGTTGTCTGAGATCTTCTCACATAGTCACTGGTTAGATGATTTTTTTTGATAATATATTTTCTCTATTTCTCTATAACCTTTCTCTCATCTGCAGTCTATAAAACAGTGAACACAGTGAAGAAATCAATGCCACTCAAGTCTTCTTAGTTGACTTATGTACAAAACTAGTTAGACTACAGTTTTCCCACTGTGTATAGAATTCTTTTACCAAAAAACATGAGTTGGCTCATCTCAGGACCAACTCAAGTCCAACTCAGGACCAACTCAAATATTATGTCATGGCTTTTGAAATAGAATTTTTTCTCTGAGTTTCAGAAACTATAGATTTGTACATAAAATCATGCACCAATGGAAGAAGAGGTCCTTGGTCCTATGAAGATGCCCAGTGCAGGGAAATCGAGGGCTGGGAGGTGGGAGTGGGTGGGTGTGTGGAGGAATGCCTCATAGAAGGTATATATATATATATACATATATATATATATATATATATCATCTTGCCTAGTAAATGGCACAAATAATATATTATATACTATTTTAGAATCTAAAATAATCCTTACCTCATTTCTACTCTTCTACCACTATTGTCCTGTGAATGCAACCTACAAGGGAGGTTCCCAGTTTGTCCTTGCCTTTTCACTGACCTCTTGGGACGAGGCATTGAAACATTTTCTAATGGGCAACCCCAAATAATGTGTGCGAAAGAAGGCATTTGCTAATATTCTGAAACTGACACTTAAGTTTAGTTTTAGATTTTCAGCTGTTTTTGGAAAACTCAGCTACTCTTAAATTTAAAAAACAGTTGTCAAATAAGTAACATGCTACTTGTAGTGTGGTGACTACATTGCTACCCTTTCCAGACCATTTTTTTGTAAAATATGTTTGTGTGTGAGAGAGAAATGGTCACTTCACCAATATAAAACACTTCTAATTATAAAGTACAAGACTATGAAAAGCTAGTCCAGCATTCAAAAGGCATGGCTTAATGCTTAGAATCATGGATAGATGATAAACAGATAAATATCCAAATCTATATCTCTATATATAGATAAATGGAAAGATAGATAGATGATACAAGATAGAGAGATAGATTATAGATGATAAATAAATGATTGATGGGTAGATAGATAATAGAAGATAGATGATAGATATAGATCAATCTATAGAAAAATAAATAAATAATAAACAAGCAAATAGATAGATAAATAAAAAACACTATAAAAGAATGAATGGGTATGATGTCCTATACCTGTGATTCAATTACCTAGGAAGTAGAGGCAACATATCAGAAGTTCATGACCATCTTCAACTACTTCCAAATTCCAGGCCAACCTGAGCCATGTAATTTCCTGTCTCAGACAGACAAAAAAAAAAAAAAAAGACAAAAACTAAGACAAACAAAACAACAATAGCCCCCCCAAAACAAAACATGAACAAAAACCTCCAAACCGAAACGGTAGATTTCTAATTAATGAAAGAAGCCTCTCTAGAGAAGTCACTGTCAGAAATCCATAACTGTGCTGGCAAATGAAAGGGGAGCCATGGAAAGCACCATTGAAGCAAGTAATTAAAGAGAGGTTCGAACCTCAGGCTTGTTAGAGTAAACCATGGGTCACTTAGTAAGCACAGGGGTTTTTCTATCTTAGAAGTACAAATTGACATTAGCATTTTATGACATTGTTTTCAAGTATGAAAAACATTTTTGGGGAATTTACAGACGCACATTATTTGTAATCTAGGGTACCATATACATTTACTTCATTGTACTTCAAAGGCAGACTAATTCTTTAGGAACATTGCCTCTTAAAATTACGTGCAAAAAGGTGAAATGCAGGGCTGTCGGAACACCTTTCCTTTAGGTCAATTTGACTTATCAAAATCAAGAATCAGGTTTAAAAAGAATTATTTACATTACCAGACCAAACTCTCCACTTTTAAAACCTTAAGAAATTTGGTTAAATTAAATAATGTGCAAAACACCTCTTGATTCCTTTATCATAGAGCACACATTGAAAAACACTTTCTGCTTGTTCAATAGTTTTCATGCTTCCTCCTTGTATCTGTTACTTCATTTACTTTTCCTTAGAAATGGCAGTGATGTGATGCCCATCCAATCACGTGACCTACTCTGGGTAAAATATTCCAGGCAAGGTCTGAATGTGGACCTAAATGATGCAGAAGCATCCAAGCTGAAGGCATTTTCAGATCCTGCCTTAAGTTTCACTTTACTTGTGTCAGTTTGGAAAGTAATGTGTTTTAAAGAGGAAAATGCATATTTCCATCCTTCACATAAGACATTGATTTTATTCATAAATTTTCCTTGTAATTAGATAGAACTTTTGGTAAGCACATACAGTTTAAAGTTGCATCACTTTCTGTCTTAGTCAGGGTTTCTATTCCAGCACAAACATCATGACCAAGAAGCAAGTTGGGGAGGAAAGGGTTTATTTAGCTTACTTTCACATGGCTGTTGATCACCAGAGGAAGTCAAGACTGGAACTCAAGCAGGTCAGGAAGCAGGAGCTGATGCAGAGGCCATGGAGAGATGTTCCTTACTGGCTTGCTTCCCCTGGCTTGCTCAGCCTGCTCTCTTATAGAACCCAAGACTTCCAGCCCAGGGATGGCACCACCCACAAGGGGCCCTACCCCCTTGATCACTAATTGAGAAAATGCCCCACAGCTGAATCTCATGGAGGCACTTCCCCAACTGAAGCTCCCTTCTCTGTGATAACTCTAGCCTGTGTCAAGTTGTCCCCCCAAACCAGCCAGTACAATTGACCCCTTGTCAACTTGAGACACAAACACATCACTATTAAGCCTCAACCCTTACTTTTTTATTCATCCCACAGTCTGTGGGATCTAAAGTCTCACAGTCTTTACATATTAAAAGTTCAATCCATTTAAAATATCTAATATCTTTTAAATTTCAAGGTCTCTTAACTGTGGACTTCACTAAAATACTTTCTTCCTTCAAGAGGAAGAAATATCAGGGCACAGTCACAATCAAAAGCAAAAACCAAACTCCAACTGGCCAATATCTGGGATCCACTCATGATCTTCTGGGCTCCTCTAAGGACTTGGGTCACTTCTCCAGCTCTGCCCTTTGTAGCACATATCTTGTCTTCTAGGCTCCAGATGCCTGTACTGCACTGCTGCTGCTGTTCTTGGTGGTCATTGCATGGTACTGACATCTCCAAAACACTGCTGTGTTATGCTGTAACTAGGCTTCACCAATAGCCTCTCATAGACTGTCTTCATGGTGCCAAGCCTCAACTCCTTTGCAAGACCTCTTCAGTCCTGGGCCATCAAATGCAAACTGAGGCTGCACCTTCACCAATGCCCTTCCATGGCTTCTCACTGTGCTGAGCCTCATCTGCTCTTCATGACCCCTTCATGCATTCAAAATCAGTACCACCTGGGTGACTCTTACACATTACCAAGTCCTGCTGCAGCACAAGGTACAACCTTGGCTATCTCTGGAACACATCCTCTTTGCTCTCAGAAAACACTTCCCAGAAGATGTCACCTCAATGATGCTGGTCTCTTCTTAATCACTACTAATTTCTTAGCCCCAGCTAACCAGTATCAATAGTCCCAGTAATGCAAAGTTTTCGCTTTAGTAGTTCTGGTTTCTTGTTAATCACAGCTGATTCTTCAGCCCCAGCTAATCAAAACCACAGAACCTTCACAATCAAAATAGCAATGGCCCTGATAGAGTCTTTAATATTCCCTCTGAAATTTCACAAGCCAGGCTTCCATCTTCTGCACTGCTCTCAACATGATCCTCCAAGCTCCTACATAACATCCCATAGAGCTCTTAACAACCAATGGCTCTTCTAGCTCCAAGTTCCAAAGTCCTTCCACAATTCTCCCCAAAACATGGTCAGGTTGTCATAGGAATATGGCACTATGCTGGTACCAATTTGTCTTAGTCAGGGTTTCTATTCCTGCACAAACATCATGACCAAGAAGCAAGTTGGGGAGGAAAGGGTTTATTCAGCTTACTTCGACATGACTGTTGATCACCAGAGGAAGTCAGGACTGCAACTCAAGCAAGCCAGTAAGGAGCATCTTTCCGTGGCCTCTGCATTAGCTCCTGCCTCCTGACCTGCTTATTATTATCTTTGTGTAAGAATTGATTCGACTTAGCACCAGAAGTCAGTGGAAGAGACCAGGAAGATGTTAAGAGAATGTGGAGAAGGGTTCTTTTTACGGGACAAATGGGTTTATGAAAATTCTCTTGTGGAGGAGGCTCACAATGCTGAGTTGAGGTCCTGTTAGCCTGAAGTCTGCCAACTCAAGGAGAAGTCTGGACTTGTCATTCCTTTATGCCATGACTTAAATAGGCTGCTACATGTGGCTGAGTATAATGGAGGCAGATGAATGCCCTTCTTTACAAAACCTAAAACCAGTAAACATGCCCCTTCCTGGGACTCCCAATGGCTGCAGAGTGTGCATTAGAATACTAAGGATTTGACATTATTTTGTAAGTCAGAGAGATATGAACTCTTTATAACACAATAATAACTCTTTCCTTAATCTTTTATCTTCAAAATCCTACCCCTTTGTGTGCATATCAAGCAATAGTTCTTAAAGTAAACCGATTGCCCCTCCAGAAGGGGTGTTTTGTGCCGTCAAGTCGAAAGGGTGTAGATGTGTAGACCTCAGACTCAATGACAGCAGGTTTTCTCCCTATTTGGACAATAGTCTTTGGAGAAAAACAAGCAGTTTTGACTTTGGGGGCTCTTTAGACTTAATTTTGTTTCAAAAATCCATCCTGAATGCCATTTTTAGAAAGAGAAATTGCGAGGAAACAAAACAAGTTGACAAGTTAGAAATTACACACTACATTTATAGACAGCACAATATACCTTTAACCTGAAAAACTCCTTATTAGAAAACAAAAGTGTTGCACTGCGCTGCAGGTTATTGTGTGCTGTGCCTGCTGGAAGTGACTTCATCCCGACAGGGCTGTATAGGATCTGCTGTGCTCTAACAAGCCCCCCTAACAAGACCAGATTCCCATGTTTTCTAATTCCTTCATTAACATTTGAAGGAAGGGTGCTTTCTCACTATTTTGATTGGCATTTATCATTTTGGAGTCTAACAATTCTAAACTGCTGACACCAGCATTCAGAGCTGAAGTTTCTTTAGAATGCTCTACTTCAATATTATAGACTAGTCTTTCAGATTTGTAGGTGTGTAGAAGGAATTTCTACAATATTTTCTGCAAGCTGTGCAACTTTTGTATATACCCTGTTTAAATATTGGTTACATATGTAATGTCCTTAGAAGTGATATATTGCTTACGTACCCACCTTGTATTAGCATCCACAAAGCATATAACTATGAAGAAGCTCCCAAAATATACCATTAAGTAAATTATCTGTTGCATTAAAATGTTTGCTTCAGGAAAAAAAAATACAGTGAATGGTAAGTGCCAAGTGAATACTATATATTTCTCAGACGTACAATTGGTCTGGGGAGCAGAGGTGGTGGTAGGGGTCGGGGGACTGTATTTGTGAATAAAGAAGACATTTTTTTGTAAGACTAAAGTGGTAGTTTGTGGTTTGACTTGGAAAACAAAATGGATGATAATATATAGTAAACAGACACAGAGTTCCTGAAAAGCGTTTGCAGATAGAGACAGAAACACGAACTAGTTTCAGAATGGAAGGATGCTTCTCATATAGGAGCGTAGGACTTGACAGAAAGGAAAGGCGTTGCTGTGCTGTGAAGCCTACTGAGACAATGAGAAGATGACACATAGTTGGATCTGGAACTTGAAGAAAGCACCTGAGGCAGGAGCAGATTTCCTTTTGTGTGTCCAACTCAGAGTTCTTTCTGATCTAAAACTGATATAATGGGAAATGAAATAAACACACCGAACATGTAGGCTCTGAGACCCTCTAGTCCTTGATTGAGGGCCTCTACATGGAGGTGGGGGGGGCGCGAGGGCACAAGGTGTGGAGTGCTGAGCACAAGTTTTTGGAACTAAGAAGGAGTGGTAATAGATTGATGTATTTATTATAAAACAAGCTTCCCAATGCTCTTCCACACAGAAATTCCTTAGTACCTGAGCTAACATGATTCTTCATGTATGTAGGTTGTAATAGAACATCATGAATGAGAGTACATTTATTTGGAAGTCAGCATTAGGCTCATGAGTCACACTTGGAACTTACTTCAAGTGTCTGCACTATTGTTCCGTAGCCCAGATATAGGGATTTGTCTGGCATTCTTAAAATTCTTTAGAAATTTTATTTTATACAATATGATTATTTTAAATTCCTCGAAATGCATAGATTAGATGCACACAAACTCATAAATCAACTTGTATGACTTAAAACCTTTTCTCAGTCTCCTGTGGATGAAAATAATATAATTTTCCTTTAAAGGAAACCTCTGTGTTTACTGTATTATATATTGTGAATGATATAGACCCTTCCTTTATTTTTAAAATTTTAAATATTTATTTACATAGTATACAGGGCATTATATTGTATTGCCCTGAAATATATGCATATGCATACTATTATTCAGTAAATTGGGTTTGCATATGTAAATTTTAATGATACCTGGAATTCAATGAATTTATTTAACAACCCATCTAAAATAATGGCATTTAGTGTGTTAGCAAAAGAATATTTAAAAGTCAATCATGATTTAGAGAAATTGATGTTCTATATTTCTATGTATTATAATCAAAACAGTTTAAAAATTGCTATCAGCTGATGCTGCATCAAATAAATTCACTTATAGGCTTGTCTTCATGTTTTGTTATTAAGGAAATAACTGAGGTGTCTCTTGTTTGAATTAAAAGATGAGCTTAATAATTTCAGTAAAATTACTAATTCCCATGATCAGATCTAGACAAAATATACTTACTTTTATTTGGTACAGTTTTCCAAGTAACTTTTTTTTTAACATTTTTAATATTTTTAAACATTAATTCTACACTAATTATGATTTAAATTCTGAAATATATAATATACACATTTCATTCCTTTTGTAAATTATTGGTGATGAACTTACCATTATATTTTATTCATATGTTTTGGCTATATATTTTGTGTGCAAAGGGCTGAGTTGTTTCTTTTATCCACCGTATATGTCCTGGGTTTTGAACTCAGCTCCTCAGGGTTACCATCGGGGACTTTTATATGCTGAACCATTGGACTCCATAATTCTTGTTTCACACGAATATCTCAGAAACTGATTGTTAATATATAGTACATTTTCCAAAGAACAATACTTAAGACAAAGTTAAGTATTGACATTGTATAAATTATAGATGAAGTATTATGTAAAAGTATTGAGTTTAGTTGTCATTTTATACTTTTACTACTTATAAACCATACTTACATATCATAAATTTGACTGTCACTTCACGTGCATTGATTATGGGATCCATGTTCCAATATTCTATGAGTAATAATGTAATGTTAGTATAGTTGTATCTATATACATATATGTGTGTGTGTAATGTTAGTATATTTGTATCTATATACATATGTGTGTGTGTGTGCCTCAAGATCCTCTTAAATTAATGTATTCAGCATGTTATGAAAAATTCTGAAAAATACATAAGTAACACATAGGGAACAAAAGTAAATTATTTTGTGTTATAAGAAAAATTAATAAATTAAATTTACACAAATATTTAGTATGATATCATATTGTGCATGTGATTAACTTTTATATAAAAACTGTGTTTTATTCTCTGAAGAAAATGAACAGATAAATAGTAAAAGAGAAATATGGTTATGTTTTATATCTTGATGCTTTATTGGATTATTTCTTGGTATGATAGTATAATGGTTTAAAAATATAACTGATTCTAGAAACATCAAAACTTTTAGGGTGCAGGCATTGTGGCACTTGAGAAGCAGAGACAGAACAGGCTTCACAGCAGTTTTCAGGCTAGCAAGAGCTGCACAGTGAAAACCTGTCTTAAAGACAGAGGCAGGTGGTTAGACGCTTTATAGCTCATGTTTCTATGAGAAAATGCAAACCCAATGTGTGGTCATTCTCTAAAGGACCAAAATGAATACTTTAAGCACTCATCACTGAGGTATTTACTGTGTTTTATCAAATATTACTACTCATTTATAGAAGCAAGACATTTCAAAAGCAAAGCTGAATTTTATAAAAGGGGGGAAAGAATATTTAGATGTAGAAAAGCCTCTAAGAGTCATTTGATAATGTCTGCTTTTCCAGTTCCTCATCAAGTTGCCCATGCTCATAGATCTTGAGCTGTTAACACCTCTAATACCAGTGTGGGGCCATTAACGAGTCATCTTTAATTGGGGATAATAAGTCACTTCTTTCTACTACTGTTGTTTTGATTATATTTCATAACTGAAAGTAGAAATAAGTACATTGTAGCTCTAAAATATACTCTTCAAAAAATAACATTTTTTTCCTGTAAGAAGATGTACAGGGTGTTTTTGAAAGAAGTGCTTTACTCTTTTAATTCTATTTTAATTAATCCATCCTGTTATACATGGGCATTTTCTAGTTCTCCTTAGTCATATTTTTATACTGAGCAGTAGCTTCCTTCTAAGGTGAATTATTAAGTGGTAAAAGACCAGAATCAAATGAGATCAAATAGAAAGTTTAAGTATGTGCCAGAAGTTTCATACAATTTTTGCATTCTTTCTGACATTTCTAACTAATTCCACCTAATTTCACATCGTTTAATTTTACCTGTTTCTAATTATCTTCTAGAACTGGGTATACTAGGCTATTTCAACTTTTACTATTCCACAACAGAGATGAAATGATTCAAATTAGAAATTACTGATGACCAAAAGACAGGGGGAAGAGTCATGGAAACTAAACATATTTTAAAAGCTACAGAGCACATTGACTATGGAGCATATTATATCATTTGTACATGTTAAAAACGTGTAATTGTAAAAAAATTTAAAAAACAAATGAACAACAACAACAAACATGTAATTGTGGTTGGGAAAGCCTTATTCTCAGCACACCTTTTGTGCACAGGTATCACCAGTCACACACGATTCTTGAAGGAAGGGTGGAAGAGCATGATGGGAGATATTTGGGAGCCGACCATGTGCCAGAGACTGGCATACTTTCTCATCTGTCTGCACATATCTCAAGACTTTTATGAGTTTTTAAAATTGTATTAGTAAGAACTGAAATTACTAACACATTAAATAGTAGATAATGCAAAACGATTCTATATTTACTATATTGGACACTTGTAAGAGATTAGATTGGTCCATTCTTGAATGCTTAGAAAACATGAACATCTAAAGGCTCCCAAATAACCCAGGATTCCTATTACTGCTGAAATGAGAAAAATGAAAATTAAATCCAAATAATATTTTATTTGGATGAACTATACTAAACAAATTAATATAAGGCAAGATGTTATAATAAAAAATATAATTTTGAAAAGTTGCTTTTTTTCCCTAGATTAATGGTTAAGACAATGTTATTCCATGTTACTGTTTGACAGAAAAACTAATCTCATAGTCTGTGATAAATTTAGTTATATCAGACTCCATAAATCGACTTTTAAAGAAAAAGTATTCTTTGTTCTTAAATATTGTAGTACTAGATGTTCATTTTGAAATTTTTTTTTACAAAAAAAGTTTGAGATCATTCTAATAAAAATAAATTATTTTATATTTTAGGAAGGCATAAAAAATTAACCAATTTTTTTATTCAGTACATTTCCATTTACTTCTATTGTGTATAAAACCTTTTAAAATGCTTACTAAGAAGTAAGAGCATAGGATAAAAAAAGTAGCAAATAAGAAGTCTATGGGCATAAATACACAATTTTTATTCATTCACCTCATTCTTTCTAAAACCAGTGTCACCTTATGATCATGATAGATTGCTCCCCAGGCAATACCCATTGTCCCTAGTGATTAATGTGACACTGTTGAGTTTTCAGGGGTTGTTTTCTTAATTTGACTGGCCAGGAAGCATTTTCCCTGTTGAAAAACAGATGTAAACATCAATACTCAAGATAAGAGAGTGATCTCATGCTGGTTTCGATGTTTCCAGTGTGGAGAATTCAGCGGGTACAGTCAGCAGATGGAGCAGAGCCATTTATCAGGGTAAAGTGCTAGAAACAAGTTTGGTGTAACTCAAAGATTTTTACTGAAAGAATGACAAGCAACCTTTCGACAGCCATGTCACCTGTCAAGAATTGTGACTATTTGGGGTTACATGACAAACCTATGAAATCAAACCCCAGTATAGTAATTCCAGGTAACTGGGGGAGTGTGTCTAATTCCCTTGCTGTGTAAATTATATGCCTAACTGCAGGGAACAAAATTTCACTCCAGAGATTATCCGGAGGTTTTTTTCATCACCTGACACTGGAAACGTTGCTTGAGGTCTCTGCTCCTCTGAATATCTTAGACTGGTTTTAATGAAATCAAGGAAGATTTGGTCTTTGAACATTACTAAGCTGCTCTCTTGGCTCACCGTTTTATCCCTGGATTTGAGTTAAATTTTAATTTACGACAACTCGACTAATTATGGATTGGAGACTGAACGGTATTTTTCAAATCCATATTTAGTACCTTCTCTTTGGTGTCCTGTATTTGAATAAATCATAAACCTTTCTTCAGACATCACATCGCGTGGTCCATGCTAGTTGACTCGATACTTGTTAAAGACTCCTAGGTACTGCAAATTTGTTAGAAGGCGTTACCAGCTAATTGGGGTAAGAATTGCAAGACTTTAAACTGAACGTTAACATCGTTTGTGAAGCCAGGAGGTGCACAATAACAATTGCAGTAACCATTGGCTTCCTTTGTTTGTTTGCTTCTAAGGATTGTGCTCAACCTATTTCCTTTCACTTTCCTGAGAGGAAATACAGAGAGGCACTTAACATGCATACACATGCTCAATGTTAACACTCCTTTAATCTTATCTGGCGGTATTTGTGTTTCTTTCTGTGTGTGGTGTTTCATTGTTTACTTCTTTGACAACGCATGTCATTTTTATTTTACATATATGTATTTCACTACTGCATGTGAGCATTTTCGAAAGCCCCAAAGAACAAGTGAAGTCTTGTCATTTTAAATTTCACTCGAAACGTTGCACGCGATTTACTTATTCTCAAACCTAGCTCCTGGATCTCTCTCTCTCTCTCTCTCTCTCTCTCTCTCTCTCTCTCTCTGTCTCTCTCTCTCTCTCTCTCTCTCTCTCTGTCTCTCTCTGTCTCTTCTCTCTCTGTCTCTGTCTCTGTCTCTCTCTCTCTCTCTCTCTCTCTCTGTCTCTCTCTCTCTCTCTCTCTCTCTCTCTGTCTCTCTCTCTCTGTCTCTCTCTGTCTCTTCTCTCTCTCTGTCTCTCTCTGTCTCTTCTCTCTCTGTCTCTGTCTCTGTCTCTCTCTCTCTCTCTCTCTCTCTCTCTCTCTCTCTCTCTCTCTCTCTCTCTCTCT
>JADRCC010577502.1:482-21413 GCA_019843855.1 Hylomyscus alleni
TTCCCTTCCCTTCCCTTCCCTTCCCTTCCCTTCCCTCCCTCCCTCCTTTCCTCCCTCTTCCTCCCCTCCCCTCTCCCCCTTTTTTCTTCCTTTCTATTTCTGGACAGGGTCCCATGTAGCTCAGGCTGATCTCTAACTCATAGTATAACTAAAGAAGATCTTGAACTCCTCATCTTTCTGCTATAGGTGTATACGACCACTCCCAAACTTAGCTTAGTTTTGGCAAATTTTTACATGGATTCCATGCTTGCTCGAGTTCAACCAATCTCTGCCCCAATCCTGAACTCTGTACACTTAGGCTTCCCACTGTAATGTGTTTGCTATGTCTCTGCCTATAGAAATTCTGTCATCTCTTTAAAGTTTGTCTCAGCTGTGTGTTTCATGTAGTTTTACTTGATTGCATTAGTCTGTCAACCATGATTTCACCTTTCTTGGGAACCTTTGATTTCCCAGTGGAAATCAAACCAATGTGCCCTTAGACACTCTGTTTTAACATGTATGTATTCTAGGTCCCATTGTCTGGTCTAATACTGAGTACATTGTCTCTATAAAGTAGAGACTCATGTCACATATGTTTTTGAGCTCCTTGTAGTAGCACATGAATCTGGAGAGAGAAGTCAGTGAGGGTCACTCATTCCCATCAGGACGATAGCAGCACTAATGCCATGGTTTGGTTGCCATCTGCTCCCTTGAGCCACCTGAGTATTGGCAGCCAGGATGGCATTGCATAGGCAAGAATTTTGTTTTGTGCAGAAACAAAACTTTCAGAAGATCTGTCAAGCAGTTTCCTGCCACAATTTTGTGCCATGTAGGAAATCATTACAAGGATCTTTGGCAATGGTTCAATTTATTAGTCATACAAAATTGGATGTTAGTCCTGTATCTACTAGTCAATTATGCCAAGGGTCTTGAACACATTTGTCTCTGAAGAAGGGACTGTAGCTTGTCCTTTAAGATAATCTGATCAAACATTGTGACTTTTAGGTTTAAACTAGAAAGCAGTTTTTATGTACAACCATTCATCCATCCATTCATCCACCCATCCTCCTACCCACCCACCAATCTATCCTTTCATCCATATACCCATTCGTTTATCCATCCATCTACCTACCTATTCACTAACTTATTGAACAGATTTCGAGTACCTGCCACCTATCAGGAGAATCCAGAAGTATGTAAATCAGCACTTGCCCTCATATGCAGGCCAGGACATGTACATACTCAGTTAGCTGTCTGTATTCGCAGGATCCTTATCTGCTTAGTTAACCATTCTCAGATAGAAAATAGTCCAGAAAACATTTTATGCATACAGAACTTATACAGATGTTGTTGTGTCATTCTCTAAAGATACACTGCAACAGCTGTTTATGCAATATTTACCTTGAACTGGGTGTTATAAGTCATCCAGAAGAGACTGGAAGACAATGAGGATGTGCGCTGGTTATAGGCCAGTACTAAGCCATTTTATATAAGTGATCTGGCAGCCCTTGAATTTTTGGCTTTCCCTGGGAATCCTGGACGTACAAATACTAAGGGACAAATATGTATACGTATGTATATGTATGTATGTATATATGTATGTATGTATGTATGTATCTATCTATCTATCTATCTATCTATCTATCTATCTATCTATCTATCTATCTAGTAGTTTCAAAGAAAAAGACAGATGAGAGGAACAAAAGCCACAGACTATTGTTTGGAACAGACCAGTGTGTTAAAAGGAGCCACCTCTAGTGGGATAGTGTTCGAGTGGAGGTCTAGGAGAACAAGTGTGTCACTGGGCACCTCCACGGTACCTTCACCATGAAGACATGAGACAGACAAATATGCCACGTGTGTGACCTTGACAGGACAAGATAATAGATGCTTGGAGTCTTAGGTCTGCTGTTTAAGACCAGACTAATGAGGCCTTGCTGTCAAAGTGCTTGTGCAGATTAGAGCCCTAACACACAGCACGTGTGCAGCGCACGGTGAAAGGGTGGTTATCACACGACAGGGCCTTTTCTGAATGCAGTGCTGTGGGCAGCCTGGGAATGTCTTCTGGGTTTCTGTGGAGCCTTCAGCCTTTCTGATTCCCTTTCCAGATCTGTGAATAGAACAAACAATCCTTGTCCCCTCCTCAAGGGGGACAACCACCATAATTACAATCACCATCACTGTCAATACCAACACCACCATTGCCTCTGTCACCATTCTCTCACTACTGTCAGCATCACCGCCACCACGAGGCTGGATGCGAAGGCCATGGTGAGAATCATTGTGCAGCCCTTTAGATTTTTGACTGAAGGAAGCCAGAGCACTTACAAGGCCAGTCCTTACCACAGAGGCAGCAGAAGACCCTGACTTTAAAGACTGGGACTTGGATGCTCAGGGGCAGACTGGTGACAGACTAGTCAACTGTGCTGCCTCTGAGAGCCAGCCTGAGGTGGGGGCTGGCTGAAAGGCAGCTTACAGTGACCCACCACAGAGCGACAAAAACCCTGACACAAACAGGAAGCTGGTGAGACCACTGTGGCCTTTTGAGATCAGAAGAACCCAGCCTGCGGGGTGGGCTTGGGGAGGGGGCTGGGACAGGGATGTAGAAATGACGTAGCCTTCCTAGGAAGAAAGTCCTCTGCTTGGAACTTGAAATTAATGAGGCTGCTGCTGAAGTATGGCGTAAAGCGCCTTCCCCTTTCATTTTCTGTGAAAGGGACAATGGAAACCTGCCTGTTTACAACTCCCTCCCTCCACTGTGGTGTCTGCTGGGAAAGGTTTTCCTACCTCTGTCTCTCTTTCCTGTGCAGGTGTCTACTTGGTAATTAGTGGACTTTCACTTGATCTCCAGACATGATTTAACCCAGCTTATTCAGGAGGCTGGATTCCCTGCCTTATTATTTAGAAAACTGCCCAATAGAAGCATCTAGCAGATGATTGACTTCCGCTGACAACAGCATCTTCGCCCAAAATAATATGAGGAGATTGCAGATTGATTCATAGGATGGAGCACCCAGCCACCCAAACTCCGTCCTATCTCCTGACTTCCAGCTCCAATCTCCTGTCAGTCTCAGAAATGGATAGAACCGCCTGAAGCCGTTGAACAGAGTTATGTTGGCAATCACCATTCTAATTCTTGCATATAGGTGCCAATACGTCAAGAGGACCCCAGCAAAGGGACAACAGGGTGGCTTTATTTAATATTATGACCAGCAAATGCTTGAATACCAAGAGCTCATGCGCTTCACAGTAGCAGGGGAAGTCGGGGGAGGGGACCCTCCCCCTGACTGACGCCTGCCTCCAATTCCAGTAGCCCTGAACAGGCCTAAAAGGAGACTGCTAACAAAAAGGTTATTCAGTGGTTCTCCGAAGGTAACAAGTATGGACTGAGCAGACGTCAGGAGACTGAGCCCTACTTTGGAAAACTGCCGAGATATTTAAAAATAGCGCTTTCTTATTAACCCAAGCACAATGCTGAAAGTCTTTTAAAATAAAGGCCCCAGATGCCACCTGCATGTGACATAGCAATAGGATGAATGCCAATACGTCCACGTCCAGTGATACTGGAAATGCTCTTAAGGAACAGCCTCGACTGATTGTTCTGGCACAAACAAATCACAAACTAATTTATGTATTCCTGCAGCTGCAGCCCAGCGAGGTGGGCGGAGGAGTCCGACCGATTCACAGTTGACTAGTGCTGCCTCGTTCTTTGCAGATTTTGGCATTTAACTATAATTAAGATTTATTGTTCGCTAGCTTGCAGGTCAGGGCAAGCATGACAATATGGGTAACTTTTCTGTTTACTAGTGAAATGTCTGGTAGGAGGAAGCCTCAAGCCTTCCAGGCAGTGGCTGACAGGAATAAAGAGTGCCTCTCCACTCCAGGACCCTCGCATTACCGATTTTAATCAGACGTGTGGAGTCACTCGAAGGGAGGGCAGGGACAGATCGGAAGCAGCCACTGAACTGTGTGCTGTCGCTTTTGCACCAGAAGGGTATGGGCCAGGAGCCAAATCAATTATGGCTGATCTCCTGGATTTGGGGAGAGGACTGGCGGCTTGATGTGGGAGGGAGAGAGCCCTTGATGCTGACAAAGGTTATGCAGAAACCAGGACCTGTGGGTTTTTACTGCCCCTCCCTGCCACCCAGACAAGGGCAGTTCTTCATGCCACTTCACTCTCAAGGATGCCCTTGGATTAAATCTGATGGGGAGGGGGGAGGGAGGGAGGTGAGGGTTAGCAGTCGGCAGCCACTCACCTGCTTTCATAGTGTGTCGGCTGAGGTCCCGTGCAGGTGACCCAGGACACTCAGTGGGCACAAATGCACAGACTGTGCGAAGCTGGCAGAGGAAGAAGGCATGGCAGCCCCCCTGGTTTACTGAAGGTGGAAATGCTAAAGTGTGATATACTTCTATTTCTCAAATCTGTAATCTATTGTCATTCTGGTTTGGCTTCCCCAGTATATTTTTTTCTGAGACTATATAAATCAGAAAAGCATCCTCACATGGACCAGAGATGTGGACTGAGAGCGTTCTCCTGCCAGGAAAAATCCTTGGCTTTTTTTTTGGGGGTGGGGGTGGGGGTGGAATTACATTTTGCTGAATACAGAATGTAGTTTTACTTGGTAGTATAAAAATCTCTTTGTAGATCACCTCATTCTGTAACAGATTTCAAACGGGGCTTTGAAAAAACCATGCAACACTTTAGGTGGAAAATTAAGGATAAAATAACTCAGAAAACTGTGCTTTCCCCACACACTGCCTGTTGGGAGCCCAGCTAGCAATTGGTGGCAGCCAAGGGGGATAGTTTCTGCCGCGTGTGATTCTGTACACCGGGGCTGCCTGATCTCAAATACGTTTGTTTTCCTCTTTACCAGAAAAAAGACTTGGGGTTTCTAAGAAGTGACGTTTTGTTCTGACATTTAAGAGAGAGGATATGAAAGCAGCATTTTTTTTCCCCTGAAGTTAAAATGGGTAGGACATTCAGGTTAATACTGGACAGCATGAGCCGGGATCGTGGATTTAAAAGAAAAGTCCTCAAGCATTTTTAACAACGCAAGGTTCCAAATCTTGTGGGATCCAGTCCAGTTATGGTGTAACTGAATTGTGGAAGAGGAAAGTGCAATTGTGGGAGGTAGAGTCTGGTGTTTATATTTAGGTGTCGGCAATATTGTAAAGGGTGAATTCTTAGTTTCACTGAAGTCAGTTTTTAGAGTAATTTTCAGATCTTGACAGTTCAGATGAGCTTTGCCCCACCCTTAGGTGCAAGTCCGTGTCCTAGAGGGCAAGTTTGACCCACATGCAAGCCTCATTTCCCAAGCCCTGGGACTTTGAACTTGGTAGCGCCATGCAAGGTCATTCCCAGTGAACAGCCACCACACAGCTCTCTCACACTGCTGATACAAGCAAAACACATTCATAAGCACATGCCTCAGCCACCATGGATGCAGATGCATGGAAAGGACATGTAGGACACTAAAGTCATTTAGTGAACAGGACATGGTTAGGTCTGCTGCCCTTAGATGCACCAGCGGGGAGGAGGAGAGCCGCCCACGCTCAGAACAGGTGGGCAGCCGGAGGAGAATCACTTTGCTCTCAGCTGGGGAGGGCTTTGTGGAGGAAGCAGGATTTCAGGAGCTGCTGGAATGATTGCAGGAGACAGCTTGACAGGATGGGATGGGGCAGGCGTCCAAGCGCAGGGACTCCTGCCCGGGAACGAAGGAAATCTTGAAGCAGGGAATATGTGCTCAGTTGAAAGGGCAGTGGGAAGGCTTCCAGGGATGGAAGCAGATGAACAGGTGACTCAGATGCTCAGGATGGACGGGGTCCTTCTCTACTCACGACCAATTGCCTGCTCCTGGACATTTGGACTTGGTATTGAAAGAGTAGGGTGGGAGGCGGAGGCTGTAGCACAGTGATAGTGCTCGCAGAGTGTGCACTACGTGCTGGGTTTGATTTGCAGAGCGGCATTAAGAAAAATAACACAGAGCTAGGGGTTCAACTCAGTGAGAGCATCCCTAATAGTGTGAGTTTCACTCCCAGCCTAACATGGAAGAAAGGAAGGATGGAAGGAAAGAGAGAGAGGGAGGAAAGACAGAAGGGCTCTTAAATTGGTTAAAAAATGGGAAACAATTCACGATATATCGAGAATAGCCAGAGGATGGATCCAAACAGAGAAATGAGTCCACTGCTTGAAATGCTAAAAAGACCAAAGCAGCAGGAAGAACTGGGAGTTACTTTTAAGGGGAGTAAAAAAACTTTTCTGTCGAGAAAGAAACACAAATGTCAGAAATTTCGAGTTCTTTTTACTGATATTGCTGGGCTATTCTCCCCCACAAAACAAAATAAAACAACAACAACAACAACAACCCCCTGAAAGAGTCTTCACTTCTGTTAACGGTTTGCTGAGAGACTGGCTATGCCCCCAGCTCTTCTGTTAGTTAGCTTTCTGTTACTATAACGAGCTACCTGAGCTAACTGACTAAGAAAGAAAAGGTTTATTTTGTCTTAAAGTTCTAAAACTCCAGTCTTGGGTCATATGGTGCCACAGGTTTGGATCTCTGGCAAGCGAGACACATTGCACACGTTATATGCATTATTGCAGGAAAGCAAAGGCATTCTGTCAGTTTCTTAGTCAGTGTTCTAGGGCTGTGAAGAGACACCATGACCACTGCGACTGTTACAAAGGAAAACATTTAACCGGGCTGCCTTACAGGTTCAGATCTCTGCTCCGTTGTCATCACGACATGCAGACAGACATGGTGCTAGAGAGCAGAGTTCTAGATCTGGACCCAAGGCAGCGGAAAAGAGAGCGACACTGGGCCTAGACTGGGCTTCTGAAAATGGAACATCCACCTCCAGTGACACAATTCCTTCAGCAAAGCCACACTTATGGCAGCAAAGCCTCCCCACCTAATCCTCTGAAGTAGCTTCACTCCCTGATGACCTAAGTATTCAAATATATGAGTCTTTTGGGGGAGTTATTCTTATCCGACCATTACAATCATGAACCATGAAGTCGGTCCCCCCGAATGACTAGCTAGGGTCCCACAATCCATTCTGGAGACTACCTCCTTGACCTAGGAACCCCAGTGTATTCAATCCATGACAGCATGTAAGAGAGGAAGCTATCCACGTTTATGATGTCAGAGGCCAAGAACTGGTGCTTTGCTTTGCTCATCCGTGATTGTGATGGAGAACATGCTTCTGTATCTGCATCCTCTCCGTATCTGAATCTGCATCTCACCTGTCTCAACCACCTGTACCCGTTCCCAGTTACCTATTCAAACTTTTTGCCCATGTTTTGTGGGCTCCTTGTTGTTTGCATATTATGGACATGGGCCATGCAGTCATACTTGTCTGTACCCTTGTCAATATTCAGTCAGATTGAATTTCTTAGTTTGTCAAGTTAACAATCTAAAAAGAATATTTTGGTATTTTTTTCTCAGTTATAATTTCTTATTAATGGAGCTGGAGGTTTTTTCTCATGTGTTAGGAATCATATCTTCTTTTGAAGGTGTCCTGCTGCTTACTTTTGCTTACTTTTTTACACTCCAAAAGTAAACAGTGCTGTTTGCTCTTCATTCATTCATTCATTCATTCATTCATTCATTCATTCATAAATTCAGCTGCATCATAGTTAATCCTATTTTCTGTTACTTGTTCAGTTTTAGCTTGTCCAAGCACCATTTTCATTTGGTCCTTTTACCGTCCAGCCTCACACTCCTGCACCTAGTCGGTATGTTGCACTTTTCCCGTCCGGCCTCACACTCCTGCACCTAGTCGGTATGTTGCAGCACACACGTGTCCTGCTGCATGGGGAGCCACAGTTGTGTCAGGACCACTAATGACTGGATGAGACCTTCTCAGGCTGAGCCTCAACATCCAAGAACCCTGCCCTTCTGAGGGCAGAGGGATCATGGCTTTCTCCTGCCTGCCTTCTGTTCTCCCTTCTTGTATTTCCTCTTCCTCTCTCCCAAGTCTCCCTACCCCACCCCTTCAGTGTTCTTCCCTCTAGATTTTTCCTCACTCCGGATCTCTCCCTGTTCCCTGTGTGCGTTCCCAGGCTTTCTCCTTCTCTAATTGTTCTAGCAAGTTTACATCATCAAAGGATTTGGCTCCATTTTTACAGTTAAAAAAATATATATAAATGCCAGGAAATGAGACATATTGAAGCGGTCCAGTGAGAGAGTGGCAGAAATGAGCTTAGGACCCAGAGTGCTTGACCGCAGAGTCTGCACCTGAGTACTCTGTGTTTATAAGCTCTGAGAGGATGGGATTTCAGAGAGTGTGATCTGTGCCTGGGGGGAGAGCTACGGGATTCATGGCCAGAGTTGGCACTTGCTTGTTGTTCCTCTGGGCCAACCCCCAGCCCACCTGCGGCACCTGGATGGCACCTGTCTTTATGACGCTCCTGTTTTTCAGTCCTTATGCTGTAGGTCTGCCGTGTCCTGCCCACATCCAGGGAGACATTATTACTTTGCAAACAAAACATGCCCTGCTCTCCCTGGAAGATAGGCTGTCCGCAGAGACTTCCTGCAGACTGCTGTGCTCCGTGGCTCAGGATTCTTGTAAACTGCAGTCACAGAGGGTGGCACTTCCTGCCAGAGGGAACCGTGTCCTCTCCATGACCTTCATCTTATTATCCCTTGTTGTCCGTCTTCGAGTCCCTTCCCCCACTGCACTGAGGCTCTCCTCCTTCCCACAACAGGTCACCTCAGGCGGGAGAGAGAAACTATGTCATTTGGAGGTGACAAGGGACACGCTGACTTTGCAGAGCGGGCCCTGTTCCTGCCTGTGTTCACTGGCCACCTAGATCCTTTCCCAGAACCGATGAAAGCCAAGACTTACAGTTACTAAATTCAGAACAGTCGGTTATTTTACCAACACACAAAGGTGGAAAGAGCTGGCAGCCCCTTCCCTGCTTCTGTGAGAAAACCTTTTTGAAATAGCAGGCTTCTTGCCTCCAGCTGGAGCTGGAGTGCTGCAGGGAGCTCATCTTGGCCCGCCCTGGCTGCTGTCCCTCCTTCCCAGGCTCCAAGCTGCCTTGCCTGTAGCGTAGAAATCTCTGTGGCTCACTACCTTAGTTCTGTCTCTCCTGGCTGGCCCCTTAGTCATTCTCTTTTGGGGCTGTAAGAGGGGCAGAAACCGAGAAGCAGATTCAAAAGGCTTTCCGAGTGGGGCAAAACCTTTCTCATGAAGAAATAAAAGAACAGACATTAATAGCTTGGAAAACAATGGTAATATTTAATTAACCTTTGGAAATGGCTGTTCCGCACATCTGCATACATCGGCTCATCCTCAGAACAGAGGCACCGTGTGTGCCCAGGCCAAGATCAACACACTGGGCCACACATTTCCTCCACTGGGATTTCACAGGGGGGAAAGAGTACCAATATATCCCCCTACCCCTATCCTCCCAAATCCGTTGTTTTACTTTAAAAAATTCATGTGATCCAGCTGCCCCATCGAGGTTGAACGTGGCCTGTTGTGCTGCACACCTGAGGGCCCCAGGTTGAAGGCTGGCTCCTTTCCCTGTCATTGTAGCAGACAGGCTCGGAGCCTCCTGGGGGATGGAAGGTCAGTTCTGATGACAGCAAAAATCAGCTGGATGTGCACGGACTTCTCCCAACACGGCATGCATCCCCAGGACACGGGGAATTAGACTCATCTGCAAGTGTCAACTCACAGCTTCTTCAGTGACTTTTTCTTTCTTGCAAAGGTGGTATGCTCTGATGGTGTGTGAGGTGGTGTCACCTAGGGAGCAGAAGGTTGGCTCATTAACATATCACCTGGTTAAAGTAGATCCATGCTGATGGACTTGTTTAAGGTATTCCCCATCGTAGGACCGGTGAACCACGCTCATCAACCTGTTAGTTCTACTACAGCTAAATGCCAACCCTTCCCTCCCGCCTGTTTTGTAACTGCTTTGAGGAGCGGGTCTCCTGGCGGAAGCCTGAGTCCAAGGGTGAGGATTGATGAGTGCGTTTTCTTTTATCAATAGCCAAGGAAGGAAAAATTGGAGAGGGCAATATTTTTCTCTTTGGCATGTTGGAACATAAGATGGTGGACATTAAGACAATGAAAATGGAGATGAAGATTAGTGTCTCTAGCTGAATTATACATCAGCCAAGCAAAGCCCTTTGTGGTGGTGTCTCTATGTAATCCCAGAACTCTGGAGGCAGAGGTAGGAGAATTAAGGCAAGTTTGAAACTAGCCTGGTCTACTTAGTGAATTCCCAGTCATCCTGGGACACAACGAGACACGCTCTTTTACAAAGGCTTAAAGGAATGACTACACTTAGTGATAATTCTTTATGTTCTAACTTGAGCAACAAAGAAGTCTAGGATTTGAAAACTAGGTCTTTTTCCCCCCATAATATTTTCTAACCTTTACTTTTATTTTATGTGAATGAGTGTTCTGCCTCCATGTGTGTCTCTCCACCATGTGTGTATCAGAACTTCTGGGACTGAGTTAGACTGTTGTAAGCTGCTATGTGAATGCTGGGAATTGAACTCAGTTCCTCTGGAAGAGGAAACAGTGCTCTTAGCCATGGAACCATCTCTCTAGCCCCTAAGCCTTTAGGCAACATTGAAAGCAAATAAGAACTTGATTAAGGTGAGAAGTTAATGCAAATAGTTGCTAAATTTGCCTTTTCCTAATCAGAAGGACATGCCACCATGGGCCACAACTGAAAAATGATCTGCTTTGTGTTTTCCTAACAAGAGCAGCACATGGTAGAGATGAAGGAGTTAGTTTAGGGTGTGTGAGGGCTTTGACAGAATGACAGTGAGCACTTCTTCACTGGTGTGGGTCTGACCGTCAGTGACATAACTCATATGGCAAGGACAACAAAGACGAAGACTCCCAAATGCCACAACTGTGAATTCTCCCCTGTTGGGTTGAGAGTAAATGTCTTTTGGCTTCATGAAATCACAGAAATTAACGTTTCTTGGAGATAAAAAATAATTGTGATTTGGTCATGAGCGTCCATTCGGCTAGCCCTTGTGAGGTTGGGGAAGTGGCTCAGGGGTTAAGAGCATGTACTGTTCTTCTAGAAGACAGGCTCCATGCATAGCATCTAGATGTGGTGGCTCACAAGCCTAGAACTGTAGTTCCAGGGGGATCTGACCACCTCTTCTGGCTTCCAAGGACACTGCATGCCCATATAGTGATCTGAGCAGTTTCTCAGTAAAGAAAGTATACATGGATATGATGTTGTGGGGTCCTACAATGCAAAGGGTCTTGTATATGTGCCAGTCTTATTTCTTGTTTCTGCTACTATAACAGAACACACAAGACTATATATGCTATAAATAGTTTATATGGTACATGGGTCTGGAGGCTGGGAAACCTCAGAGTACGGTCCTAGTATAGCTGTTGAGGACCTACATACTGTGCTATTCAGTGGAAGGAGGCAGAGGGGGCAAGGGAGTATACAAAACAGAGAAATCATGGCAAGCCCATTTATTCCTTTATCAGTAGTCATTCCTACAACAACTAACTCCCTCACTCAGAATAACAGCACTAATCTATTTCTGAGCCAGAGCTCTCACAACTTGCTCACCTCTTAAAGGTCCCCCTCCTCAACCTTGTCCCTCCCCATTGCAACCTAAGCTTTGGAGAGAACGTGGAAACCATAGAAAGGACACAAGCTAGAGACTACCACATGGAGATGTGATATGCCAATGATACAGGAGTCAGCTATGAGAACTGATGGCAGAGGTAACCAGCAAGGGGCTTTTTCAGCAGTCCATGTATTCCTGCCTGTCTAATTCCCTGTGCTGCTAAGCTCTCACTTCCCGTGATTAACTCTCTCATAAAATCTAAGTTGACTTCCAGGAGGTGGGAGGGAAACTGTATGTGCATGCATAAGAGTGGAGGCAGTTGAATGAGTGTGTGTGTGTGTGTGTGTGTGTGTGTGTGTGTGTGTGTACACGCGTGCACGTGCAAGCACAAGCATGCACACACACACACATTTTTGCTTGCAAGTGGTGGGAGGCTGAGGGTCTGAGCGGTTATCCAAGATTCTCCAGAATACAGAAGGCTTGTGGTGCATATGGGAGATCTGACAAGAACAGCAGAAGGTGAGGAAATGGCTGGAAGCAACACTAATGCCACTCCATCTGGAAAGAGAGGTACTGTTTAGTACTTCTGGAAAGCATTATTTCTGCAAATAGCTCAACCTCTATCAACTTTCAGGCAGGGATCCCGATCTGCTGCCAAAATGAGATCTCCCTGACGGCAATGTGGTGGGAGACACTGAGCAAATGAACTAATAGCACAAAGCAGGAAATCTGTAGAGATGGCAGCCGTGAAGGTACCACACAGCAAGCACCTGCCTCTCTCCAAAAAGACAGCCGGGGTTTCACATCACATTAGGCTGGGGCCGCACTGGGGGAGGGCTCAACCTGGTGGGATTTGGAGCTCAGCAGCCATTTCCAACAATTTCTCACAATTTCTGGGCTCAGAAAAGCCCCAAATAGAGTTAGCCAAATGGCTTTCCTGCATTGATTTTTATACCCGTGGGTATTTTGAAGGAAATTAAATCCATGTGTTTCTGATTCGGTTGCCATTAGCACATGAGAACGTTGGTTTTTTTTGAGAGTTATAGTGTGTGCTGGGTGCCTTCGCGCTGTGCCACTTAAATGCCATAAAACCGTCTAGCCAGACGCGGAGGTACAGGGAACCGGGGGTGCTTCTGCGAGCCATTTCCCTGCCTGTCCAGAAGGCAACATGTTTTTGTCATTTGCATCCTCTCTGAATGTAGCACAACATGTTTTCTCGTGCCTGTTAATCATCTATCATTTCCAATTTGAGTGAAGCAGTATTAGTATAGATGATGAGAGATTACCCTTAACCACTAAGAGATGGATGGGAGTCCTTCAGAGCAAAGCGGCCACAAAGACTGGCACTGGTATCCTGGTCCCTGGGCAAAGGAGTGAGTGGTGCTGCAGCCCCAGGACAGGATGGTCCACGAGGGCTTGGCAGGACATCCTGTCAGCGGGTGGCCCTGTCTGGGAAGAGCCTGCATGGGCCCCAGGGCACTCACTGCTTTTCCTTTTTTTTTTTTTTTCCCTTTGTAGACCAGGCTGGCCTTGAGCTTAGAAAGTTCAAGCCACCCTCTGCCTTCCTAGTGTTGGGATTAAAGGCATATGTCATCATGCCTGACTTTTGAACTCCTCTTCTTGATTATCAGATTAAATACCTTTGGCTAGGACTCTTTAAGAAAAAAAGAGTCTACTTTATTGATAATGATGTGTATGTGTGTAGATATGTGCACTTGACAGCAGGTGTCCATGGAGGCCAGAAGAGGGTGCTGGGCCCCCTGGAGTTAGAGTAGTAGGTGGTCATGAACCCCTTGAGGTGGGTTCTGGGAACCAAACTCAGGTACACTTTGATAGCCATTGAGCCATCCTTTGATCTCCGATTAGGACCCCTTCTAAGCATGTCACAAACAAACAAACAGACAGACAGACAATCCCATTTAGTCTTATCACATTCCTGGCAGAGTTATATACCCTTAAAAAGAATCAGCAACGCACATTTAGCAGGAGCTGCACTTTGATTTTTGTTTTGTTTTCCAAGATTGTTGCTCTTCAGTCTGAGATTCTCCTGTGAAGGTGGCAGCTCACACTGTATTGGCCAAGTCATGGTGTGCAGTAGGTTACACGAATTCAGTCCTTTTTCTGTGTACAGTATTGACAATTCATGATGGGCTGACTGTCGAATGAGTCCTGTCAGGACTTTTTCTAACTCTCCAGTCTATGAATTAAAACCTGACTTCCAAAATGGAGGGACACCTGTATTCAGTCTCCGCTGTGTTCAAGGTCTTGTGTTTGATATTGAGAACTTTCCAAAGATGAGAAGACTTTTTTTTTTTCCTCTGAAGGGAAGATGCAGGAAAAAAAGCACGTGAAAATAATTTATTAAATATTGACTGTGAGGGAGGCGGATGCAGGACAATAGGGAATTCAAGGCCATCCTCTGATGCATAACAAGTTCAAGGCTGAGCTACATGGGAACCTGAGCTACCTGAGAACCTGCATCAAACACACACACACACACACACATACACACACATACACACACACCACACACATACACACACACACATACACACACACATACACACACACCAGACACAAACACACACATACACACACACCAGACACACACACACACACACTCACATACACACACACACCACACAGTGCTTGCTGTGGGCATTATTTGCTTGATTTCATTATCAAAGAATTTGCTGAAGTAGATTTATTACTCCATTTTGTAAGAGAATTTTACTAAGGAAGCAGGAAGATTTGGGAATTTGCCCAAGGACACAGAGCTATGTATGGAGGATTCAGGACATAGACTCTCTTTTCTCTGACAAAAAGGCTTGTGATACTTTCTCTATGTCCTGTTTTTTACCTTTTAATGTGACAATTCTTAAGTAGTTGTATATAATAATATATGGAACTTGATATCTGGAATCCTGGGGTGGGGGACCCTGTAAGACTTTACTGAAAAAAAAAACCATCATAATGTTTGTTTGGGGTTTTGAAAGGATGATCCAGAGTGAGCCAGCAGGGAGAAAGCATGGGCAGCAGATGGCAAAAGGAAAGATGGCAACAAGGATCCTGTTTCAGCACTGAAAAACCTACTCCTTACTTCACTTGGATGGCACTGATTAATATGGAAATGGAAGCTGTTGACCAGGTCACACTTCTATGGATATAATTATAATATAAGTGTATGTTCTCTGAGCTTCCAGGCTTTGCCCATTGTTCTGCCCTCTGGGCTGTGGAGCTCGTCTTTGACACCTGGCATCTCAAGGAGCGCTTTGATTCGCCTTGACTTTGGTTAACCTTGACAAACTCATTGGAAAACAGCTCCTCCTCTGGTTTTCCTCCATCCACACTGTCACCTGAGGTGCCTTGCTCCTCATTTGCAATGGGGGGGAAAAGAAGGTCTGTTTCAAGTACAGCTGGTGGCAATTTTGCTCTGAATTCAGAGGCTGTGGAGCAAACAGAAAATTTCATGCTTCAGCCAAGGCAGTGGCCAACAGAGCTTCAGCAACTTACATGGTGTGTCCACAACCTGCTTCCCATGAAATTGCCTGCTAGCGTGGACAAGCTGGGGAGTTGTCATTGAGCTGTTTTCTGGAAGGCTCTCATGATGACATGAGTCTGGTTCCCTTGTTTTGTAAAGCTTCAGTCTCTTAAGCCCTAGTGTCATCAACCTTGCCCTATACTCCTTTCTGAAAGCCAGTAGTAGACAGCTTGCCAAGACCAGTCTTACTACATCACGTCATTTAACTAGCTCAAAAGCTGTGCCTGGCTAGAATGCTTGTCTAGCATGCATGGCCCCAGGTTTCTTTCCTAGCACCACAAAACCGAAAGGAAACAAGAGCTGTTGTAGATGTCCCTTGTGTCCTGGCAAGGGCAGTGCTCCTGATGGAACACAGTTGCCTAAATCAGTCTAGAATTTGACCCAAGACACCAGCACCATTGGAGAACCGTCAGTCCTTCTAATGATGGTAAAATAAGTATTTCTAGTGCTTCTGTCCGTCAAGCGAGAACCCCAGGCTCCATTTAAACTTAGTGAAGCAACTCATGATTTAGACTCAAGCTAAAACAAGCAAGCAAGCAAGCAAACGAACAAACAAAAACTCCCTCCTCATTGGTCAGATGAAGAGGGTGGACTCAGTTATCACTAAGGACTCACTGGATCTCCATTTTCTGACTGCTGCTGCAAACCCAGACCATTTGCTTGTTCTCCTCCAATCAAAGACAATCTCACTCTTGATTATTCTGGAGATGGTTACAACGTTCTCTTCTCTTTGCTACATTAAAACAAATCCTAGTTTATTTTGCCTTTCCTCAGAAGAGTCTTTACCACAAACACACCCTTCCACATGCACATTGCATGAACTTTTCCCGGGGAGGTGAGCAACCATCAAGTTACTCGTGGCAGGGTACCAGTGTGCTTAATTGCAAAGACTTACAGGTGTACTAGCAACTTCTGGGTGACTGAACCACTGATGAAAATGCTTCCCCATCAACGTGTTCATATCCCTGCTGCACAAGCCCTACCTGCTCTCTGTGAATCTTGTAGGGATCACATTTGGGCCGCACAGCTCCTGAAGAGTATGGAGTGGGGCATGGCTTCCCACAATCACTGGAGTGCCTATGAATTGTTGGGACCTTCTCCAAGGCCTCATGCTACCCTCCTGTCACACACCACTGTAACAGGATCTCAGAAGAGGTCTAAACATAGCTGCAGGGTTGTATTGGGATATAATAGATTCTGCCTTTCCAAACTGTGTTCAAAAAGCTAACTCATTTCAGGGAGCTTGCAGCCCATCATCTTCTTTAATTAGGGCCTCCCTGAGCTGAGGCAACATTAACTGTGCTATAAACATGGAGGTCAGCAACTAATGCCCTGGACCCAGTCCCCGCTGGCTGTGCAGAGTGGCCGGTCAGATGGCCTGGAGACGTTGCTGGCAGCTACCACTTCTCCTCGTACTTGGAAATGAAGGACCATAAATGGTGGCTGCCTTCCAATATGTAAATAAATAAATAAATGAATGTAGAGAATGTTGACATTGGCCTCCCCACCAGACAGTAGCCAGCTTCTGACTTCATCTTTGGGGAGACAAAAGAAGAGAGGGGTACTGAATAGGTTTCTGAGCGGTAGCCTCAGATCTGCTTGGAACCTCGCCTCATTTTGGAAATCTTTCAGTTGGCTTTCTGGCCCTTGCTGGAAATGAAATGAAAGCATTCTGTCAGACATGAGACTGTGGGAGCGTATTCACAATAATTATCGGCAATATCCTGAGATGGAGCCATTTGTAAGGATGAGGTCTTGTCAACAGATATTTCAGTTACAATTTGGAATTGTGGCTCAGCTCCTGGGAGAGTGTATGCTCAGCCTGCAGGATGCCTGATTTTTTTGTTTGTTTGTTTTTCGAGACAGAGTGTCTCTGTGTAGCCCTGTCTGTCCTGGAACTCACTCTGTAGCCCAGGCTGGCCTCGAACTCAGAAATCCACCTGCCTCTGCCTCCCAAATGCTGGGATTAAAGGCATGTGCCACCACTGCCCGGCTTCAGCCTGCAGGATGCTTCCAGGCAGTTTAAGGTACTGGACACACACACACACACACACACACACACACACACACACACACACACACACAAACACTCACACACTCACACACTCACAGACACTCACACACAGAGACACACAGACAGACACAAACAGAAATACATACAATCACACAGAGACAGACACACACACACACTTATATACGGACACACAGTCACATACACACAGAGACAGACACACCCTCATAGACAGACATACAGACAGACACACACTCATATACAACACACACTCACACATAGACATGCATACTCACACGCAGACACACGCACTAATATAAGACACACACAAACACGCTAACACACAGACACACACAAACATACACACAGACCCACTCCACTCTGGGATTTGATCTTGTCAGTCCACAGGTTTGCAGCCTTTTTATCCCCGTCTCTCTAGTTCTGTGCCCAAGGATTGAGTCAGGTACAATGGCAGCACCTTTCAGTGTGAAGAAGGAATGAGAGGAGATGTCTTGTTTATGTTGACATGCCTGCTGCTTCAGCTCTGCCTGCCTTTTCAGAAGAAATAGATAAATACCTGTGGAAGGAATGATGAATGAACCTGGGTCTTCCTTATTGGGCCCCACAACCCTGCTGCTTCTGAATTTTGAATTCCTCCAGAGCCACACTTGTAGGCTGCTTTCCTCGGATTTCTTGTCACTTATTCACAGGGTCCTTTCCTCCCGGGACCCTGAGTACCGCCATTATGTAGGGCTTCCCTGTAGATAGCGCCTTCCCTTGGCCTCATGTGTATCCATTTCTTGTTCTGGATCATGTGACGAATGCGTGGGATCATGTGACGAATGCGTGGGATCATGTGACGAATGCGTGCTACGGACCTTTTCTATCTTTACACTTTATTTCACTGCCTTTTTGTTCCTCTTTCCTTGAAAAATTTCAAGAAAGTTCAGTGCAAACAGTTGAGAAACTCTAACAGAAACCGAGGGCAGAGAGGGCAAAGGGCTAACGAGGAGGGGCCAAGCCCAGGTAGGAAGGCCAGTCTCCTGGGCAAAGACTGCAGTCTTAAAAGACTAGCATGCTTTCTTTTGACAGCTGACCTGCAAAGAATTAATCCTTTGAGGAACTGTACTGTACATTTTGACTACTGCTTTTCTTTAAAGTGTCAGATCTTGTTTACCTGTTACAGCACGGGTGTGAGAACCTATATTAGTATAATAAGCTATATAGTTTGCTACCAGTTTTGACCAGTTTAGATATCATTGTTTTCCCAGAATACAATCAAAGTACCTGAGCAACCCAACTTCCTACTACCAGTTTCGAGATGAGATAGTCACATAAAGAGGGGAATTCTGTTTTCCCAGAAGGGGTCTTGTCAGAACTCAGGTTCCAGAGAACTGTGGATCAGGTATGGAAGTTTCCGTGGACCACTTTCGGTTTGGGGGTTGGCAGCTAATGCAGCATTGTTTCCTAGCATCTCCCCCGCCCCCCACTACAAAGACACCCGAGCCCAGTTTCTTCCCCTTGGGTTCCTAATATACTTTTGTTATTTATATCTTTAATTGTGTGAGAGTACCCAGAATTGTAAAAAACTGAATAAGTAAATACATTTAAAAAATAAAAAAATCCTAGTTGGTGATGTCTGACTTCCTGTGTTCATGTTGTTGCTACTCTCGTGGCTTTGGGTTTTTGTTTTGCTTCTCGAATGTTGTTGTTTTCCAGGAAAGCTGTCGTTTATCGTGAGAACAGGAGCAGCCATGTGTTGATTTTTCTGGATTCCTTTTGGCTACTGTCCCAGTGCTAATGAAGGCCCTTCCAAAGTGCTAACGAGCTGGTGCCAAAATCAGTTACGCCGAAAACAATGGAGGAGCATAGTATGCAGACAGCGTGTATACCCGCATGTGCACACACATGCGCTCATGTACACACACACACACACACACACACAGATTTAAAATAATATGTTCGTATGCAACTTCCTGTTTATGCAAATTAGACATAGACATTCATTCAAACACGGTGTGCATGTTGGAACTTCACGAAGGAGAATGTGAGGGTCCCTTTTATGAAAAGACTTATATTTGGTTGCCGAAATCATATTTTTGCTCAAAGGAGCAAAGTTTCTAGATTTTTCTGGGCATGAATTTTCTAGCTGAGAAACTAATTAGAAATGTACATCCACTAACTTAAACAATTTAAGGTGTAATATCAGCGTTGCTATAGATTTTATTTTATTGAGAGGAAGATCCTGCTGTAAGAAGCACCCGGGCACTGCTTAGTTTAGGACTGGTCCCCTGACTGATTTTAGTAAAGCCACTAGCATTGATCTTTGAGCCCTTTTAAGGTGGTGTTTTGTGGTTAGGGCTCTCTCTGGCTTCCATGGGTGCTTCTTGCCTTTCTCTCAATGTGTAATTATTCTTGCCTCAATTTGTTTACACAGCTTGGAGATGGGGACAGAGTTCTCTGGCAACTGCAGCAATCACCGTAAAGAGAAGCATTTAGATGCTATAAAACCTAAACGCCCGGCATACACCATTACAGAGCAGTTACTGA
This sequence comes from Hylomyscus alleni, assembly GCA_019843855.1. Classification (NCBI taxonomy): domain Eukaryota; kingdom Metazoa; phylum Chordata; class Mammalia; order Rodentia; family Muridae; genus Hylomyscus; species Hylomyscus alleni. The sequence continues at coordinate 20,128 of JADRCC010577502.1, forward strand.
AATTTAGCAAATTAAATTAAATAACTTTAAATAACTTGATTTCAGGGATTTAAAAATTCATCTCTGTGGAATCCGGTAGTCAGTTTATTATTATTATTCATCAAGTACAATTTATGTTTTTTAATGAATCAAAATCCCTCTTCGGCCACCCAGTCCACAGTAGCTCTCCGCACCGTCGTTTGAGTCCGTAGCTTCGTGCGCCATCTTCCGGCGGTGTCTAGTCCACGGCCGCGAGACATCAGGCCATCCCTGGGCTGCGGAGCAGGAGGAGTAGCCGCGACAGCCGGGGTGGCCACGTCTCACAGTCTCTGCAAAGATTCACGGTTAGGGCGATGCTCGAAGCGATTGAGTAAACTGCTCTCATGGGCTTTGTCATTGTGGGTCACCCTGAAGCACGGGGACAGCCCGGAGAGACTCTGGCTGTGGAGGCTGGAGGTTTGTTTTCTGTCTGTGGACGCCTGCTCTCACTCTCCTTCATAAACGCCTAGATGTGCCTGACCTGCTGTTTGCCCGACATCCCCGGGAAGCCAGCCGTCCCTCCACACCCACGGCCTTTCTCTGCTCAACCAGGGCTCCGTTCCAAGGGGCCGTTGCATGCTTAGACGCACAGCCCAGATAAAGACCTGTGGTGTTTTAAATATTTTATTTCCTTTTCTGAAACAGTCAAAGCCATGTGTGGTTGGGATAATGGCGAGCCGCGCCTTGTTTTTAAGGCTATTTTTACATTTATGTTCATTTTAACGATAGTTTAACAAGTAAACAACCCTTCAGATGATACTGATCGGGGTTGAAGGAGGGAAATCCTTTCCTAAGCAGCCTTGGTTTGACGTATGTATCTCGTTTCGGTAAAGTGCCACCTACGTCTTTCCCCACGTGCCCTGGTTTGTAATCCAGTGCACCCACATACAATGGCTAGTAATCCAAGCACCCAGGAAAGGAATCCTCTCGCGTCGAGTTGGATCTCTTCTGGCTTCTAGGCAGAAGGCAGAGTGGGGAACTGAGCGCCAGTGCTCTCCCGGTTAACAACTGGCTTGTCCCCTCCCCCACCGCAATGCTTGAGCGCAGCAACAGATGGTGTTGGGGGCTTTTTCTGCTGAGTTTAAGATGGTTCATTTTGTGCTTTCTCGGGAGAAAGAAGAAGAGTAACTCCACTCCATCGTGAGCAAAAGCAAAAGAGAAGATGTGATATTTTCTAAGAGACTTTCACTTTATCTTGCCCTTGTGTGGTCAGTGCGCTCTTTGTCATCTTCAAGTGGAAGTCTCTTAAAATTAAATCCTCCCCCCCA